>AYEL01091284.1:0-71992 GCA_000484575.1 Olivierus martensii
TATTTACGATTTATTTTAATACCATATTACGTATATTTACGTAATTTATGTTTATGTTTATTTTTAGAATTTTATATATTTTTTCACATTCTATTTTAATTAGTTAATTTTAAATTTTAAAAGAATTCCTCTGTTCTGTTCTAATTCATTGTATTCTTTTATATACAACTGATGATGGTAGTACCAATACCGAAAACGTTTTTGTCTAATTAAATATGTTATTTTTCACTGCTTATTGTGCTTTTTTCGGACTTTAAAATTATTTTTCTATTTTATTTTTACTTTTTATACATTTATCAAATTAGTTTTACACATAAGCAAGCAGAAGCTAATCAGAGAAGGAACAGAGGGATAAACAAATTTAATTGTTAACAAAAGAAAATGCTGTTTTTTTAATCTAGTTTTCTCCATGCCAAAATGCTTTGTCAGATATATTTTTTAAATGTAAGTTTGACAATATTTACTATAAATGCTATAAATGTTTATAAAGTATATTAATTTCTTATTTATTCTACTCTATATGAATACTCTTGAATTAACAGAAAATTTGAAAGAACAGCATCATACAATTTCTGATGTCATTCTTATAAAAGTTTACTATATATTGATTTTAGTATTTAACTCAAATTATATACATACCCTAAAAAGCAGTCTGTATCATGAATCCACTGCTTAATGAAATGTGAAGTGATCGATTCTGTGGAATTTGGCATACGAATTTTTTCTAGCGTTTCAATTAATAGATTTGAGTTATAATATAGTGCTGCAATTACTACCTATAAAAAAATTATTTTTTAAATATAACAAGTTTATTAATATTATAAATTATTTGAAATAGACAAATTTATATTGGTATTATTTGATAAAAATAATAATTAATAATGTTTAAAATCTTTAAACATAGATTCAGACACTGTTAATTAAAATTACTAGCATATGAAACTTTTCTATAAATGTAAGCAAATATAAGTCTTCAGCAGGAATTAAAATTTATTGAATATAACTTTCACAATTCACTAATGATTTTTGCTTCTTTAGTCTTTTCCAGTTGGCAAATACAAATTAAACATAAATAAGAACAAGAATATAAGTGCATTAGAATAAAACATTTAAACTTGATATTTTAAATTTACACTTCATAAAACTCTTATATGCATGATTACAAAAATTCTTATTGTTACATGAATATATGCAATGTAGAAGACATTGAGAATAATGAGAGATTGTATTCTTCTATATTTCTGTTAAATTAAAAACATCTTTACAAATTATGCTCTTATCTAGACAAGAAAACAATTTATAAAAATTTATTGGTTGTAATCATCCTAGATAATGAAATGAATTCATGAAATTTTAATTTATTCATATTTATCATATGCTTTATTATACGAAACAAGCTTTAAACTGCCTAAAACACTTCAACAATAATAATTAGAGAGCACTAATGGCAATATACTGACATTACTGCTCTATAATTATTATTGCTTTATTATACATTTATTTAAATAAAATCAATAAATTTAACTATCTTTGGAGAACTGAATAATATTGGTAAGGGGTTTGTAGAAATATGCTTTAAACTCTTAAGAAGATGGAATGAGAAAATATAAAACATTTCACAAAATTGGCAGAAGGAAAGTTGAGGAAACCAAAATCCTAAACTTGATGGAATAAAACTTTCTTTAGGATTATGGTTTCAAATTCCTTCCATTGCTCTTGTTGAATCTTGATATTTTTCTCATTCCATCTTAGGAGTTTAAAGCATATCAAATTATACTTAGTCCAAATCCAGGAAGTTTACTAAATTTTAAAATATGATTGAATCAATTTTTTGATAATAGCAAAATAATATTACATGATAATTAAGGAAATTGATAAATCAGTTGATATTTTTTAATTCATAATTAAATATTCATTACATATGCAGTAAAACTAAATTAGTTTAAATCACCCCTGTATTTTCACAAAAAATTCTTAATATCATAACTGAAGGATGACCATATTCTAATTAAATTTGCAATTAACAATATTTATCATAATAATGAAAGTTTGTTTAAAAAATTGTTCCATAAAACTTGTTTCATAATATAAAAATATTAAATAAATTGTTTATTTGAATCATTTATATTTTAATGAAAATTACTTTTAAATACAGCATCAGGTTCAAATAAGCAATTTATTTAATATTTCTATATTATAAATCAAGTTATAATGTAAAAATTCTTTAAACAATAAACTTTTATCATCATCATAAAATGTTACTTGCAAATTTAACTATATGCATTATGGCTCACTTTTAATTATGGCTTTTATTGAAAGAACTAGGTAGGCAGGGAAATAATTTCCCTGAATAATCTACAAAAGAAGCAAAAACATAGAATTGGACAATATGCATTTATACTAACAATTCTCAAATGTAATCATGGTAACTGCATGCAACCACCAAACAATTTTAATGCAGCCACAAGAAAGTATTTTTATGTTTAAATGAGAGATAGAACTTAAGAAAACAATGGGCATAACTATGTTAAATTTCTGTTTAATGTATTTATACAGGAGAGGCCAAAAAGTGCTTATCCTCATCACAATGCAATGAGTTAGGGATTTGAAATTTGGCCCTCCAACTCATCCTTCTCTATATATCCATCTCCTATAAACACACTTTTCACACTTGTACAGCAGTTGTTTTAATCCCATCTTTGTAGAAATCAGAAGATTTGGAGGCAAACCAGTTCTCCACAGCAGTAATGATATTATTGAAGAAACTTCTTCCCCATAAATGTTTTTTCATATTTTGAAACAGGAAGAAATAAGGTGTCAGGTTGAGAGAATACAGGAAATAGAGCAAGATTTCATAACTATATCTGCACAGAAAAGTGACTGTTTCTGCAGCTCGGTGTGCAAATACATTGTCAACTAGCAGTAACACACCTTTTGATAGTAAACCATGTCTTTTTTCCTTGATACTACCATGTAACTTTCATAGCAAGTTTCTGTGGCCCATTATTGTTAATCCTTTTTGCAAGTAATATGTCAATATGATATCTTTGCTGTCCCAAAACAGAAAACATGATCTTATTGGACAGCTTCACTTGGGCCATCCTGTAGGTTGATGAAACCACAGTTAAATTCCTGTTTCCATCATTTTACAATCTCGTATGATGGACATTCCTTGCCATGTCCATCATATGATATCTGTTTGATGATTGCTTGTGAAGTTTTCACTTGAATATGAAGGAACCATATCATTGATTGACTCATTGCTTACAATTACAGATCTATAGCAAAGTTATAAATATTAAATATTTCACACATTGCAGCAATTGTTTTATAAATCATTCCATGATTCATAAACAATTACTAAAACAATTGTTTTAGTAACATTATTATATTACTTATTATTTTACTAAAACAATTTTTTAGTAATTGTTTCTGAAATTTTAAATCTTTAATTGAAATTTGTGAGTGCTTTGAACAATTTGATAATACATAGAATGGATGGTTATAATTTTGTAATAATAATAATGTCAATGGTGCGAAATTTAACTATAGTCACTCATGGAGGAAAGAAGCAATTGAGGAACAAGAATCACTTTCATTTAAGATTAGATAAGATACTCTACAAAGAGAAAATAAATCTATAGGGAAAAAGTTTTACTATGCCTTAGGCAGGAAGTTGAAAAATTAATTTAAAATTAATTCATAGTCATATCTAAATATTTACAAAATACAACAGATTGTCTCAATAATGCCAGATATTGATCTGATAGTTTAAAAAAAAAAAATTATATACAAATCACACATTATTTATTGAAAGTAAAAGAAGTTTGTTTATTTGCAATACTGACTTTTCCACAAATACACAAATGTAAATTATGAATTATCATCTTGAGTATTTATATCTTATTAGCTTGAATATTAAAAAAACAATAATAAAAAGTAATAATAGTTAACTATTTAAACTCTAAAATAAAAGTTAATTTGTGCCATGACATTTGTTACCAAGATTTGCCATCTTTTTCATAATTCTAACATAATTAAATACTGCTTGAATTTATGAAGCATTTCTGTTAAATTGTTTCAGTTTCCATATATGGTATCATAAAAGGTAATTGTAAATAGCGATTGATATTTATAAAACTGATTTTATTTCTTTTAAATAAATTACAATATTAAGAAAATATTGTATTTCTCTGAGCACATTTATAATAAGCAGTTTATACAGTAGTGGAAAAAATTATTGCATCACTATTCCATAAGTAACATATTCAGCTATCAAACCAATATTTCCCCATAAGATGAAGCACTGGTGATGTTCAACAACAACAAGCAAACAACAAAAATATTTAAACAACTATTTTAACAATATAGAGAAAACTACTTGCTTAATATCAAAGATAAGTCAAAACAGCTCTAACAGCAAGTAAAAAAAATTTTATTATGGTATAAGGTTTTTGGACCTATGTCTGGTCCCTCATCAGTACCATACATTTACTTAAATACCATCTTTAACAGAACATTATCTAATCACTTCTTTTTACTTGCTGTTAGAGCTGTTTTGACTTATTTTTAACTATTTTAACTAACTGCCAATAATAATATTTGAAAAGAATAGTACTAAACAGCAATTGAAAAATAATAACTAAAATTTTAATGAAACGTTTTCAGTGCTATACAATAATCATCAGCATTAAGAACAGAATACAATTCTTCTTGTATTGCTATTGTATTGTATTTGTAATGCTGATGATGGTCATATACCAACTGAAAATGTTTCATTAAAATTTTAGTTATTATTTTACAACTGCTGTTTAATGCTGTTATTTTCAAAAAATATTTAATCTTTATCATATTCCCATTAGACTATCATATTTAATAAATAATCTACAAAATCGTCATACTTATTCAATAAATACTCTCCTTTATATAATCCTCTCATGATTTACAAAAAGAAATTAATTAAAAGGAAAAAATTTGAATAATTTTGATATTGATTTTTATTTAAGTGTATATCCATTAGCAACGGTCAGAAAAATATTAGAAGAAAATTTCCTCTTATTTTGAATATTCACTTAAGCATTATTTGAATAGCAAGTTAAAAATATAAAAGTAAAACCAAAACTAAAATATGCAAAATTAGTTTCACCATAATAGATGAAATGGAAATTCAGCTAGTTGCACAAATTGCTCTAAGCAAAGATCAGTATCCCAACTCTGATTTATCAATGTATCAATAATTTTTGTAAATAATGATATAGTATTAGGGTGGCTCAATTAACAGAGCCTTGTTTAACCAATGTTCTATACTGTGAGATTAGGAAACTCCCAACGTTTTGTAGGGCAATAAAAATTTATATTGTATTAATTATATTTGTAATAATTTAAATGTAAAAAATTGTTAATTTAGAAACAACTTAATTAAAAGAATAAAGATTAATCATTTAACGAACAAGGAACTACTGACAGTTCCTCTTCCAAAAATCTGTGGGAAAGTTCCTCCTTGCTGGAGAGGGAATAAATATAAGTTCCTGGTTGTTAACAGTGGAGAGGAGAAATTAGTCAGAAAGAGAAGAAAAGAGTGGAAAGCAGATTCAGATATTAGTCAGTCAGTAGAGAAGAAGTTTTTAGTGAAAGAAAACAAAATTGTAAGTTTAATGGCAAACATGCAACTTGTCCTGTCAGGGTGACCGACAGCAATGGCAATGATGATGTAAGAAGTAGAAGAAAGAAAGCAATTTGCCCCCGTTGGCAGTGGCCAAAGGAGAGGGCAGACAATGAATGGCGACAATGAAGGATAATGGAAATAGCGGACAATGACAACGGCCGATGGAGACAAACATTTGTTTGTTTGTTTGTGTGTTTGTGTGTTTGTGTGTGTGTGTGTGTGTGTGTGTGTGTGAACTGTCAAGGAATATAAGAACTTTTGGACATTTAGTGTTTAGTGTCTAAGTATGGATTACGGCAAGATGAAATAGTAATTAAGATCGAAAGTCTCACTCAGGTATGCAGAGAAGAAAGGTCTCAGCAGAACTCACTCTTTTTTGGAAGAACATAACATTAGACTTAAGAATATGTATCGCTTCAATCATATATCATTGTTAATCGCTTTATTTTATAATTTTCTTAAATAAATATATGGGTTTGTTATATTCAAATTCATAATTTTTATAATAAAACAGTTGTAAATAAAATTTAAAATGTTTTAAATTATGCAATAAAATACTTTTAATTTTATTTACAACTGTTTTATTACAAAAATAAAAATATCAACATGAAATGAATGACAATTCATTTTTAAATTATATAAGTCATTATATTCAAAAAGCAACTCTAATTTGAAAACAGAGTTTACATAATCATATTAATGTATTCAAATCCAATTTATTTAATAAAGAATAAGTTCAAAATATGATAAACAAACTGCTTAACATGTATAAATCTCAAACTGAAATCGGTATTTAAAAATTTGTCAACAACTGTGTTGTCATTGTTTCAAAATACCGCAAAATATTTTTTCGTGTTTAGGAAAAATTTTACTTGGACTTCTGCCATTTGTCAATGTTGATTGTATTCAGATTGAATACAAAAGCTCGATAAGCTGAAATTCAGTATGATTGCATGAAAAACAAGCTTTTTTCAAATGAAATGCATCGGCATTGAAGTTTTCTCAGAGAGAGGATTTCAACAAAATATTGGAGATACTACTCAATTGTTTATCAATCAGAATTATATCTTTATTCAAACTATTACTCATCGTTTACATTCGTTTACATATAGTAATAACTTCATAGTCCCATTTTCTAAGTCGGCCGGATGGCCGCGTGGTAAAGCTTTGGCTTACCACCCTGGAGGCGGCTGGATGGCCGCGTGGTAAAGCTTTGGCTTACCACCCTGGAGGATTCAGGGTTCAAATCCGGGTCTTACACTCCAATTTTTCAGGAGGGGTCCGGGTCCGGCCTGTTGAACCCCATCCCTTCCATCTGGTTGACCCCATCATGGGTGCTGGCCAGCCTGTGATGGGAGTTAGTTTTTCAGGAGGGGTCCGGGCCCGGCCTGTTGAACCCCATCCTTCAACAATCTGGTTGACCCCATCATGGGTGCTGGCCAGCCTGTGATGGGAGCTAATCGCCGCCGCTAGATACAGAATATCCTATGAGGATATGACGGCGTAATAAAACTAACCTAACCTAACTAACCAAAGATTATATCCGGGCCGCCAGATACAGAATATCCCATGAGGATATGGCGGCGTAATAAAACCATTTTCTAAACTTCTTGAACAATAAAGGAAAATTTAAACAAAATTCTATGCATTAAGTATATAATATTAATTTATTATCTTATTTTTCCAAATTAATACCGGTATTTAAAAATTTGTCAACAACTGTGTTATCATTGTTTTAAAATACCGCAAAATATTTTTTCGTGTTTAGGAAAAATTTTACTTTAACTGCTGCCATTTGTCAATGTTGATTGTATTCAGATTGAATACAAAAGCTCGATAAGCTGAAATGTTCGAGTTTTGGTTAATATTTGCAATTATATAACACCTAATAGAATGAATTAAAAGATGTAAAGAATAACACACGAAATTTTAATATTAAAATATTGAGTGAAAATGGCAGCATTCAAAGTAAAATCTTACCTCAATTGGCATTATATTTTGACAGTACAACACTGCTGCTTTTATCTTTCGTGCTTTTGGTGAATGTTTCTTTAATTTGATAAAGCATTATATTGATATCGCATCTTGGTTGTGCATTTACTGATACCATCATTTCACTCCACATCTCTCTCAATGAATGCGTCGATATATTCGCAGTTATTTTCTGATGCAGTAGCTCGTTTCTCTAATTCATTTATCAAAGCTTATAATTGTTGCATAGTATAATTAAATAAATAACTATGTCTATTTACTGCCATTTTCTTTAATACCGAGTTTGCGCAGAATGAAATCCAATGTAACAGGTAATTTCATTGGTTGGAATCTGATTGACATTGTGTATACGCGAATCTAAGCAGCATGGGAAAATGATGACGTTTTCTAAGATATAATGACTGTAAAATCGCTTAAAACGTAATAATTTCTCTGCTATCTCTGTGAAAAGATGGAGATTAGCATAGCCCCCAAAGCCTGTCTCATTGAATTCCATTCTTCACATGCTAGCTAACCCAATCAGGAATGTGGATGACCTGTTGCGGACACTGAAATGCTTCGTTGATTAGTAACAGCCACATGGAAAACAGTGAAACAAAGAAAAATCTACTATTTGATTCCATCACGGATGGATCTGAAAATAACCACTGCTAAATATATCCCTTTTATGATTAGACGATGTAATTCAAACTAATCATCATGGATATTGTCACCGGTGGTGGTTTCGGAAATAGTCCTTGCTAAAAATATCCCAAACCAAACCAGCAAGAAAAGAATCTGAGAAGCAATCAAACGAACTTCTCTTATTCTCAAACTTTGCAAAATTAATTCGTTCAAATATCGGCATAATATTTTATTCTCATTTTAAATTTTTTATACGAAAATTTCGGTGAATTCTCATGTAAATTCTACGATTATTTTATTATACACGTCTTACTATACGTTGTTATTTTCAGAATTTTAATTCTCATCAATTATAACAGGCATTCGTCTCCAAGACGATTTTATGTAACAATTTCGTTCTCATATATAATTAGACTTTTCAATTGATATTTGATATAAAGCAAATTGAAAAAAATATTCAATCAAAATTTTAATTCGAATAATTTCGTAATAAGTTAATTTAAATTTTTATCTATTTTTCATAAATTGTTTTATTTTTCATATTTACTTTCCATCCATAAAATATTTCAAGAACCAAACATTTTAGAGTATTATTTATTATTAATTAACCAAATATGTCATGTTGAAGATTATAAAGTAAATGTCTTCATTATAAATGGTAGAGATTTGAAAACTTTTTAAAATCTATTTTCAAAACTATCTGAAGTATTATTGTCGCAGATGAATAATTTGCTTATTTAAAAGTATTCTTTTTAATAAAAAATGATCATACATTAGTTACAACTGGTAAAAGCTTTTCCAACATTTTATTTTCCTTAAAATGAACATAATTTAATGCAGAGTGCAATGTTATAAAATTTTATTGCTAGGGAAATTTGCTTTATAAAAATATTTTTCATTTTATTACTGTGAGATTTATTAAAAGTTTTAATTATGTAGAAGGTTACGCATCTGTTTTCTTCATATGAAAAACTATCAACGGAAATATTAGGCTAGTTATATGCACTTGGAGTAATTCTTGTAATAGTTTAATAATGAAAATCGGGTCAAATAAAACACTATATAAAAATAATCGAGTCTCCAATATTTCTTTAGACAAAATGTCTTCTATCTTCAATGTAGTATTTCTATCTTTGCTGGTAAGTTCAATTTTATACTTTAAATGTGAAAAAAGAACTTAGAATAGATTCAAACTGCCATTTTGGAATTTTATTAGGAAGAGCACTAAGCAACTATTATGCATCTATCATAGAATGAACTATTATTCCTAAATTCATTTGAAAATAAGTGGATTTCTGTAGAGATGCATAGATTAATATTGTATACAGATCAAAATTGTCTAAATATTATTCAATTTTAATGTTCTAATTTCTAAAATTAAATTATAGCTAAATAATTTTTAATTTTTATAGTTAAATAATTCTTAATAAATTTCTTTCTAGATATCTACTGATCTATCCATTGGTGAGTAAACTGAATTTTTAATTTTAATTTAATTAAATTATTACTATAATAACGCTAACTTTCTAAGTAGAAGATGAAAAAAGAATATATGGAGGAAGATACGCTAATCCTGGAGAATTTCCCTGGATGGTAATGACTCTATAGATCTCTAAATATTGTTTTATAATAAAATTGTATAAAATATTGCTTTTATATATTATTCCATAGGTTTTTATTAAAGTGACTGACGAATTAAATTGCAGTGGATATTTGATTTCGTCCTCTTATATATTAACTGCGGCTCACTGCATGATTAGGTAACAGATTAATTTAATACAGTATTTTTTGCCTCTTATATATTTTCAAAATAAATAAAGTGCCAATATATTTAATTCGATTTTTTCATTGTTTAGCCCATTGCAAGATATGACTGCAAGAATAGGAAACATCGATAGCGATTCTGGCCAAGAATATACCTTTCAATCATTTTCCAAACATCCTGATTATGATAATAGCACATTTTACGGAGATATCGCTTTGCTGAAATTATCTACCCCCGTTACCTTCACACCACATGTGAACAGAATTTGTTTACCGAGTAACAACGCTTTCTACAATCATGAAACTCCAGTTCTGCAAATGGGATGGGGAAGATTCTCTAACACTTGTTAGTACAATTTATATTATTTATGATAAAAATAATATAATTGAAAATTATATTTTCTTTTCAAATTTTATTTAGCCGAACAAGTAACTAAAATTTTAAAAGTGACTGATATAGGAAAAGTTTATGGTCATAATGAATGTCAGCAATTATTTGATTCTTTAAATATTACTCTTCCTAATGGTCATGTCTGTGTAAAGAATTCGGGAATTGATGGAGTTTGTGAAGTAAGTTTTCCCTATTAATATTTTAAAACTAAATTATAATAAAATAATAGTATCTCAATAATGCTTCTTATTATCATAAAAAATATTTTTTGATTTTTTTTTTTACATTACTTTAGTTATCAGATTCTTAAAGATTAATTAATCAGAATAAGTAATGAAATTTATTCGAATTGTAAAATATGTCTTATGTTTGATACATTTTTTTATAATTACTGTAAATAAAATCAGTTTATATATTAATTAAATTAGAAAGATTTATTCTGTTTAATGTTTGAAGTTTGGAAGATGAAGTAACTCTCGAAAATATTCAGTAAAATTCCTTTCGATAATGTTTATAGTTCGTTTCCGAAGCATAACTTCAACAGATTAACTCAGTAGAAAAAAAAAAAAATAAAAACGTTTCTGTATATCTACAGTTTATGCATAAAAAATATTTGTGACGACTGCCAAGCCAAATGAATGATGATGATATTGAATCATCCATTTGGTTTTAACTCAATATTAATGCATGACTCGATATAAGTAGTACTGAGTCATCTCTTTGGTTTTGAATCCATTGAAGTTCGAAAGTTGTTTTAGAAAGAATAGTAAAAGGCAAGTATCCACAAAAGAATATTGAGTCTTCTAGATATTCTCTGGCATTCTGTTCCTTTCTGATAACTTCTGAGAATTAGTTCTAGAGAAAAAAAATGCATCGAAATCACTTCAGAGACTTAAAATACAAATAATGTCTCGCTTCTGATAACTTTCGTGTGCTTTCACTCTTCTTTCAGAAACCGATCTCTCATTTATAATTTTGTCTGTCGTATCACTATCATCTCTCCTGAGTCTCATCATCTACCTATTATGAGGACTGTAAGGTTATATCAGACCTACTTTAAGTTCAAATAACTCTTTCTTTCTTGCTTGCTAAAATATTTTGATAACAATTAAATAAAATCATTACATAAGTTATGTATTAATATTGATTGATTCCTTTAAGTAGATTACTACCTTTATATTTCACAGATACGAACACGTATCACTATTTCTGTAATTAAATTCAAATTCCCATATTAATAAAGGAAAAATCTGAATAATCTTTGTTTTTTAAACATTTACATAAAATTTATATAAGTAATTCACTATTTATCGAAAAGTTATCGTTATATGGTTAAATATTCAGGAAAATTTATAATACTTCTTCCTTCTGAAGCTTAAAAAGTTGCAAGTATTAAATTAAAATTGTAAATTTTCGAAGTGTTTTGTTTTTTTAATTATTTGATTTATTATAATAAATATAATTTTCAATCACACTAAAACATTTATATATAATTTTAACAAAGTTCGTTAATATGGAATAATACAAAATCAAAATACAGTAATACCCCATTTAACGCGGGGGATACGTTTCAAAGAAACCAAACGCTAAACGAAACAGCGTTAAACGAGGTTATTTTAACAAGTAAATAATAGGAATAGGTGAAACAGGACAGTGAATAAAAAATATGCCTACCATTTTTGAGTTCGTTAATATGAAATAATACAAAATCAAAATACAGTAAGACCCCGTTTAACGCGGGGGATACGTTTCAAAGAAACCAAACGCTAAACGAAACAGCGTTAAACGAGGTTATTTTAACAAGTAAATAATAGGAATAGGTGAAACAGGACAGTGAATAAAAAATATGCCTACCATTTTTTTTTGTTTTATTTTGTAGCATGTATTATTATATTAATTATAGACATTTTTTATTGCTAGTATCGATTTGTATTCATAAATCATTCATGAAAATCAAAAATATTCGAGTAAATAATTTATGTTTGTGATGAGGAAGGTTCTTCCTCATTTTAGATTATTTTGTTTTTTTTTTGTTAGATCATCTAACATCGTTTGCCTTTTCATCTTTTCTTCAACAAGCAATTGATTATTTTGTTTTTTTTGTTAGATCATCTAACATCGTTTGCCTTTTCATCTTTTCTTCAACAAGCAATTGTCGATAACGAGACATCGCATCCACGACAGGTCTTGCCTTTGAACTTCTATCAAAATTTAGATCATTTTCTATAACTAATCCATAATTTCTATAATAGTGGTTAAAGTTATTTTGAGAAAATCCGTTGCAAGTTCCTTTTGCTCTTGATGATCGATCATAAATATGAACTGTGACCGCAGAAAACTTTCGTATATACTACTCTACATTAATATCAAACTCACTAGAAGAATGCATAGAAGTATTAAAGCAAAATATTCGTGCTATTTCGGATTTATGTGAGTATAACAGTGTTAAATACCGCACCAAAGTGACTCAATAAAAATATATAAAATTTGGAAAAAACCGCGTTATATTGAAACAGCGTTAAGCGGGGTCTTATTGTATTGTTATTCTTTTCTCTTTATTTCGATTTTTAAAAATTCAAATAAGAAACAAATTTAATAGCTGATACAGTAACTGTTATGGTTATCAATTGATTTTTATATATATTTTTTTATTATTAGTTAATATTGTTTATAAACAGAATATGATATTTCAGGGAGACTCGGGTGGGCCACTGGTGGTGAGAAGAGGAACCGAATATACCGCTATAGGATCCGATTCTGTCGGATTTTATGCCAACTGCAGCGTAGACAACAATTTTGTCGAAATCTTCAACGATATATTTTATCATCGGCAATGGATTATTGATCAGATGGATGAAAGTATCTGCGAAAATTAAAGGCCGTTTTTGTATAACGTTAAATCGAGTGAATTGTTCTTTCTGCCAATAAGTTCCCCTAAGCCAAACAAATTGGCTCGATATAATGCTTTATTCCTTTCAAAAAATTAGACAATAAAAGCGGTATTCGATAAAAAAAAAAAAAAAAAAAAGCTCTTGTTTTTTAAAAGTAAAAATTATAAAATAAAAAAAAAAAAAATTAGCTCTTGTTTCATAATTTCGATAAAATTCAGTACTGCTCTTTTAGAACAGTTTGAACATTTACAAAATTAGTTATTACTAATAAAATTTTTGCTCTTTTCTATTTTAAACATTATTTATTTTCTTCTGAAATTATGAATAATAGAACTATAAATATTGATATAATAATGCTGATGTATATATATTATTATTGTTTACAAACTATAGATATTAGACATTACTCGCTCATATAAATGAACGGAAATTTTGTGATTTAATCTTATAATCTTGAAGTAGATTGATATAATAATGCTGATGGATATATATTATTATTGTTTACAAACTATAGATATTAAACATTACTCGCTCATATAAATGAACGGAAATTTTGTGATTTAATCTTATAATCTTGAAGTATTATTAGAAATATTCCTGCAAACATGTATATAGAATCACATTAGAATCATTTATGGCAGCCATTATTAAAGCTCTATATATAGAAAGTACCGCATTCCTTTTTCTCCGGTTGTTGCCGCCGTTTACGGTTGCCCATTGGTACTGATACGTCACGTGACTTATTCCGCCATTTTCGTCCTAGACCACGCGTAGCTGTCAATGCTAAATACAGCAAATCGTATTTTATCATGGAATAGAAACAGATACAGTCAAACATCTTTAAGCCGCCCCTTTATAAACCGCCACCCTCGTTATTTGCCTGATGAAAGCCAATAACAAATCTCCTCCTATATGTTAAAACATGAAATTCCCTCTATAAACCGCCACCTCACTAATCTTCAACCGCCACTCATTTCTGGAGGCAAAACCATTTCATTAGTAGACAAATCAGTTGTTTAAACCGCCAAAACAATCGAATGGCAAGGTCAACCAACACAAATAGAAACACTAGAGAAGATGGCAATTAAGTAATTTATCTGTTAACTTTTATTAGACTGTAATCTCGCACCTGTGACTATTCACATCCCTGTTTTCAAAATGAGCTATTCCAAAACTTTAAACGAATTTTTACAAAATAATCGTTTAAAATAGGAGAAGACTGGAAAGCCATAACCTCGACTTTGCGGAAGAAGAAGAACAGTTTAAACCGTTTTTTTATAAATCAACTGTTGTGAGTATCGTTGCTGTTTCTTACTCGGAAAAATGTCAAAAACGACATTAGATGTTCACGAAAAGATTTTAATTTGTGAATATAAAAATAAAAATCCTTCTGCTACTCAGCAATTTATTTCTGATCACCTTTAATTAAATGAAACAATGTCATTCTAGTCTATACATGTTTTCTCACATGTTACCATAAACCCTCCATAAACCGCCACCCTCCTTTACCGCCAGAGAGGACCCTCAAACCGATGGTGGCGGCTTAAAGGGGTTTGACTGTAGTTTTGCATTATATAAATAAATTTTAATATTATTAACTATTTTTGATCAATTTTACTTGTTGATACAGTAAAGAAACTGGCTTTATTTTATTAATTTTTTTAGATACCTGTTAATGTAAAGTTTTGGATTCTAGTTATTTTCCGTAAAATTAGTTCATATAATAAAATGAATTATAGTCAAGATCAAATCAGAATTATATATACAGGAAAACCTGTGCTGGTGGCATCTGTGTACCTGAACTGCCTCAAACCGATGGTGGCGGCTTAAAGGGGTTTGACTGTAGTTTTGCATTATATAAATAAATTTTAATATTATTAACTATTTTTGATCAATTTTACTTGTTGATACAGTAAAGAAACTGGCTTTATTTTATTAATTTTTTTAGATACCTGTTAATGTAAAGTTTTGGATTCTAGTTATTTTCCGTAAAATAAGTTCATATAATAAAATAAATTATAGTCAAGAACAAATCAGAATTATATATACAGGAAAACCTGTGCTGGTGGCATCTGTGTACCTGAACTAGGTGGCTAACCTACAAGGTGTGGCCACCTTAATATCCGCCCAAGCATATTGCGAGATTTTTAAACTGTGTAAAATGGCCATATGTGTTCTGTGGCCATGGCCAGTGATATTTAATTTCGCCACCTTATGTACATCATCTATCAGATGGCCAGCAAATCGTGTTTTGATCAGAAATGATCAAAGATAACAAAAAATAATTTCAGAAATTAAAAATAAATTTTCTTTGTAGAAACTATTGCTAAATTTCGCCACCTTATGTACATCATCAATCAGATGGCCAGCAAATCGTGTTTTGATCAGAAATGATCAAAACACGATTTGCTGCACAAAACACAAAACACGATTTTTATATATTGAATTTGCATATTTCAAATTATTTTATTTTGAATTTTTTTATTTAAAATATTGACATAAGATAACAAAAAATAATTTCAGAAATTAAAAATAAATTTTCTTTGTAGAAACTATTGCTAAAAAATTCATATTTTCTCTATTTCTGAGTGTTTTTATTTTTTATTTTTTTCGTATTCTTACAAAAAAGTGTGTTTATGATTAAATAAAAGCAGTGAATTTTGTCTTTTTGGAGAAACTACTATTATAATTTAATTTTTATTTTTTAATTTTTTTAAATTATTAATAACGAAAAAGTTTTGGCTATCGCAGAAATCCAACGATTGGATCTTTCTAATGATACCCTACTTATAGGGATTGGTATAGTGGTTCGACTGCAAAAGGGACTCCAGCCAGCCACATTTCCCTATTAATATTGATATATTTATGATTATTTTAAGAAGAAGCATAGATCAATTTAATTTCCTGCATTTAATTTGTTTTTCGTAGAATTATCATTTGAAGAATAATATATATCTAAATATATGACCCTTAGGTTAATTTTTTATCTCAGAACAAAATTAGAATTCTGTAAATATAAATGAAGTATTTATTAATTCAATTTAATATGAGAGCTGAGAGCTTTCATCCGTCTCAGAATGAAAGCTCTCAGCTTAAAAACTTTATAAACAGAATGAAAGCTAAAATATATCCTGAAAATGATATATTTTAACTAGTTGCTATTAAACTATATTTATTGGTTTGGGAAAAATGCCATAAATAGTTAGTTACAGTTAGTTTCGCTAATAGTTGTGTTTTAGTATATATGTAAAAAACATTTAAAACAACCACATTATCGATTAATTTTGTATAAATAATAACTAACAGGAGAGATGATAGAAGAGTAATTGGTTTTCAGTGGATTCAGATTGCACAAGATAGATCCATCTGGAAACAAAAGAAGCATATATAAAGAAGGAACAGTGGACGAAATAAGATATGATGATGATGATAACGAATAAAGAAAAAAATCGCTTTCATTACATAATGGTAATAAAGAATATCGTTATTCTTACGTTTGAACATTTACAGTGCTTATACAAGAAAACCTGGTGGCCATCTGAGCTAGATGACCACGGCTCGCAGGTTGGCCATTAATATCCGCCCAAGCGTATTGTAGGATTTTTAAACTATGTAAAATGACCATCTGTGTTCCGTGGCCATGGCCAGTGATATTTAATTTCGACACCTTGTGTGCAACATTTACGGTGGCCAACAAATCGTGTTTGCCAGATGGGTTCTAGATCTTCTATCAGCTGAGCATTCTAAAGCGAAAACAAACATTACTTAGTGACTTCTTTCCTAGGATTTAATCAACAATGTGAAATTGTGTCATAAACTTTGTATTTTTAAACTCTGATGTTTAATAAAGAAATTTGTAGCTAACTGTGTCTGGTGGCCAACCTGTGCTTGGTGGCCACAATCTCAGCTGCCAAAAACTGGCCAGGTAGCACAGGTGTATTCAGTAGATACTCATCGATACGGCGGATCAGTTATTAAAATATTTAAATCCTTCTGTACTGGTTGTTAAACATATAATAATAATTATGAAAGCAGTTAAACTCATATTTTTTTCTATGTTGCATTATCACATTTTGTATATTGAATGTTTCAAGTATGGCTCTATTATAGGATATTCTTTAAGGAGAATCACCAATTTATCATTAATCTCGAATTATGTAATTGCTACCGTTCAAAATTGCTTAGTTTTAATCTTGATATCATTAGTAATATATTTTAATTTTTGTATAAAATTGTAAACTTACTAATGACTAGAATAAGTTAATTTTATGCAGTAGTTATACATTTACATTTTATACAGATTTCACTCTACATCTCTCTCAATGACTGCTTCGATATATTCGCAGTTATTTTCTCCAAAATGCAGTAGCTCGTTTCTCTAATTCACTTATCAAAACTTATAATTGTTGCATGGTGTAATTAGAATAAATATTTATATCTATTACTGCCATTTTCTTCAATACCGATTTTGCGCAGTGCGAACAAAATTCAATATAACAGGTAATTTCATTAGTTGGAATCAGATTGACGTTGTGTATGCGCGATTCTAAGCAGCATGGAAAAATGATGACATTTTCTAAGATACAATAAGCAGCTTCAGTAACATGAGCGTGTAGCATGAGAATGACGTAGAGCGCTGGAATGGCGAAATCATGGCGTCAATTTGAGTCATCGCTAGAGATTTCCTCAAGTCAAAACAGGAAAGGTTCGGTATTGACATCATTCATTCGCGTTCTACACGTCATAAATGGCAGAATCGACGCTTAAGCAGGAACGTTCACGTTTGTGATTTCCTTTGCTTATAGTGACTATACTAATAAATATAATGCCATATTTTTAGTATACACGTTGACGGTCGAATGGCCAAGTGGTATATCGCTTCCTGCTCCACTATAGCCTTTGTTGCTGATGTGCCAAAAAACCCCAATAACACACAAACATACACACACACAGTATATACGTTCTTTAGACTTGTATCTATAATATGATAAATTGTCAATATTGAAAATTCAATTCAAATATGAAATGAATTTAAAACTTCAACGTGAAAAAAATGAATATGTATAAAATAAGTTTTCAAGCACAATACATACATTCAAATACGTAATATATAATGTGCCTTTTGCTAATAAAAAATAAACAAAATTGAGATACCATTAGCCTTCTGGAATTCGTATTTGTTTCTTGGGTTGTTAATTCCCTTACTTCCATTGTGTAGCTTTTTAAAAATATCAAAAAATACAACAAAGTGATTTCGATAAAATAGAGACAGGGAAACCAACCAGTCACCGGGACTCGGATGTTCATGTTCTGCGCAAACGTATTAAGCGAATGTGATGTCATACTTATGTGACGTTATCTGGAGAAGTTAAGGGCAGCAATAACTTCTACAAAGAGTTCATTGAGTTCACGTTCCACTCGCGAATGGAACGTGAACTCAATGACGTCAATCTTCTTCGCGTTATGTTCGCGTCAACACCTTGCTGAAGCTGTGTAAAATCGCTTAAAACTTAATAATCTTTCTGCCGTCTCTGTAGAAATATCTCGCTCTATAGAGACGAAAATCATTTCTGTGAAAAGATGGAGGCTAGCATAGATCCCCAAAACCTGTCTCGTTGAACACCATTCTTCACCTACCTGATGACCCAATCAGGAATGTGGATGTCTCGTTGCGGATACTGAAATGCTTCGTTAGTTAATAACTACGGTTGGATTCTGTTTTTCACGGAATTGCCAAATATGATACTATTCGATAGATCTTATCAAACTAGTCAAAAATCATAATAGAACCATGGATGAAAGCGGCACCGATTAGAAGATATTTCGAAAAATTTACCTCGGAACTGGTAAGCGAACCATGTATCGCTGCCATATTGAACGAGAAGTAAAATGTCACGTGACCATAATTGTAATGATTAAAACCTGCTATAGTTTTACACGTTGTTTTAAAAGCCATACGCCGGGAATTATTCTTACAATTGTGTGGGTTATGATTTTATGTAGAAATCCATAAGCTACTTATGAAATTTATTGTTTTATATATAATATATATATGCATCAAGATGTATAATTACATCATCTTGAAAGAGTTCTTACCAAGAAGTTTGAATATAATTCTTACGCGATACCTTCAAGATGTATTACAGTAAACTCGATATTTCCCGATTTTTTAGAAGGATTGAGTTCAATGTATCGGGCCTAGATCTTCTCTAAAAAGATCTGAATATGTGGAACTAGATATAAATCTCTATCCTCCATTTAATAAGCCAACAGAAAGAATAATATATGCGGAATATCTTTCTCTCTCTCTTTGCTTATACAATTTTCCACCAAGAGGTAACTAATTAGCAGTAGATAAAATTGCTTCAAATTAATTAAATAATTTGGCCAGAATTGACAAATCATTCTAAAATTAATTTTTATTTAAAACCTTTTTTGAATTGATTTTCATAATTGCAATAATAAATATTGTTTTTTTTTTAAATTAAAAATCTGTTGGAATAAATTACAGAATAATTAATAAGTAAAAAGAATTAATTCTTGTGATAATTGCAATAATAAATATTGTTTTTTTTTTATTAAAAATCTGTTGGAATAAATTACAGAATAATTAATAAGTAAAAAGAATTAATTCTTGTTAGCTTTATAAAACACTAACGGCTTAATCTGTTGGAGTTTATTCCAACAAATTAAGCAGTTTTTAAAATTTCGTGATATTTATTCCGCGTAATTTCAAAAACACTTAATTATATAAAGCAGTACTATTGGGTTAATAGTACACATTTCGTCGTCCGCTACTAAAGGAAAATAAACAAAATAGCGAACCACGAAACCATACATCACAAAATTTAGAGTCCCTAGATAGATAGAATACCGTATTCAGCCGCCATTTTATATCCTTCTGCCTATTGATAATCATGGGAAACTTTATGGAAAATAAACTCGTAATACTATATTTCTTTTCTAATTTATAAATACAGCAGTTGCTTACCTGGCAAATCAAGATCATATTTGAAAAAGTTTACCTTATAATATTTTGTAACCACTTTTTTTTCTCTAATTTCTTTTACCTTGTGGCAAAGGAAATAATATGACCCTTTTCTATTCGATTAAAAGAATTTATAGCACTATAACAAGGCATGCTCTTAAAAAAATAAGCAGAAAGCCTATGAAAGCAGTCAGAGCCGTGCGGTAGATTTTCTTAGTATGAAGCAAATCTTCGAAATGCCTTCCCTTAAATGTTTGATTTCTTCTTTTTCTCTATTTATATGGAGGATATGGCCCACCTGTCTTATCCTCCGATATGTATGTTTGATTTCACTGCTTATTCCGCCCCCTTACGGTACCGCCTGATGCAGCAGCCTCTTTGTTTCATAGCAAGACACGGCCCTAAACGCAGTAATAATTCCATATCCTAACAGGATATAAAATGGCCGATTTGGCAGCTTCTGGTGGCTCAAAGGAATGCGGTAATCTACATATCTAGGGACTCTGGCCGCCACGGTTTGATAAAGTAATTATATAAATAATTTTTATTATTATTTCTAACATTTGATATTTATATTAGATTTCTTTTATATTAAATTTAATTTTTATAATTTAAATACTTGGTTTATGAATAAAACGAAATCGAAAAAGATTTCATGTGGTAGTTCCAATGTGGGAACCTTTACTGCTAAAAGTGCTTTTTGTTTCAGTTTGAGATTTAATAAAGAATTTATTAAATTTTGCATGTTAGCTGAATTTTGATAATCTGAGATACTCTCAATCCATATTAGCATGGATAATTGGTATTCTATTGTATCTATACTAAAAAACAATAGAAAAATAGCATTATACATAATCAATAAAAATTTTACAAAAACTGCTTATTATAAAGATACAGTCTACTCTTGTTATCTCGAACCTCTCTATCTCAAAACCCTTGATATGTGGAAAAAAAATTTTTTCCATGCACTTTTAGCATTAAACCAATGTAATTTCAATAGTTATCTTGAAGTATTTTCTCCAAAACCCTTGTTATCTCGATTTAATTTATAATTTTTGTGCTAGAGAAATTTAAAATATTTATGAATTTTCCTTCGCTTTCAGAGTCTAAATAAAGGATTTAAATTTAACAAAAGAACATAAATGTGCTATCGATAACTGAAACAGGAACTTTTTTGTGCATGCTCGAAATACTGAACATGCTGTACAGTAGTTTCGTTTTCTCAGTTTCACTTCTAATTGCTGATAGGTTTTTTTTGTCAGTATGATCATGTTTATTCAGTGATATTTTCAACTTTTGATGATTTGATAAGATTTGATATTGACCTTTGATAAGATGCAGGAGTATTTAGATGCTAATTTTCATGGAAAAAAAAGAGTGTCTTATACAGTATTAAAAACTATGGTGTTATTATTGACATAAAAAGCTTTATTTAAAATTGAACCCTGATATCTCAAAAACTCTTTATATCGAATTTTTTTTGTTCCTATGAGATTCAAGATATTGAGGTGCTACTGTATATAAATGACATACAGTATTAAAAAAGGTGTCCAAAAAAATACATTTTAAATGTAGATAGTGTTTAATGTATGCTACAGCTAACATGATGGCCTACTAGAAAGGGAACCTTCATATAGATTAACTTTTTTTTTTTTGCTAATCTATGTTTTCAGATACACAAATAACACAAGAAATCACAACAAGCACTTGAAGCAGGATAAAAAACTAATTTTTTACGAAATCACAACAAGCACTTGAAGCAGGATAAAAAACTAATTTATTATTACACTTGAAGCAGGATAAAAAACTAATTTATTATTAGATATTATATAATTACTTGAAGCAGGATAAAAAACTAATTTATTATTAGATATATATAATATTGCATTAATTATATATATCTAATAATAAATTAGTTTTTTATCCTGCTTCAAGTGCGTTTATAATAAAATTTATTTATTCAGTGTGAATATAGTAAATTTATTGTGTGGTATTAGAAGCAGCAGAACTCACTTGTTTATAGCTACACAAATAGCAATTACAATAAACAATTCTTCCTGATCCCATGACACTATGGGGTCCGGAAAAGTGGCCCCTCGCATTTTGCCTCCCACATTTTGCCCCAAGCATGTTTCGTCCCCAGCACATTTCGCCCCCAAAAGTGGCCCCTTGCATTTCGCCTCCCACATTTCACCCCTAGCACTTTTCACCCCAGGACATTTCGTCCTCTGTAGATAATGAATAGGCTACGAAAAGTAAATAATACACCAAGTTTTTAATGATTCAAATTTATTTTATTTTAATATTACGTTGATGCATAATTCCATAGCGTTTTAAATACAGGTTTGTTAAGTTTGTTTGTTTAATGTTTTATTTAGAAATTCAGTTAAAAATTTGACCAAATCAAGCAAGCAACTATTCAACAATGTAATCTCCGTCATTGTCAATAACTTCCTGCCAATGTTGGGGTAGTTTTTGGATCCCCCATCTGTAGAAATCTGTTGGTTTTGAGTTTAGGAAGTCATCAATCCAAGTTTGGAGAGCAGTTTCGGATAGTCACAGATGTTCCTAGCCACATTTACTGCACTTGAACCTCGGTTAAACTCATATAGCAGAATATGTCGGAAATGTTCAATTTTCTCGACCTGACACTCCATCTTCAACAGCGAAGAAATAACAATCGTTTGTAACAATCTCGCTGACAGCTCATATTCCACAAGACAACACTCCAAAGTAAACAGTGACAATGTAAAAACGGTAACAAATGAACAGCAATGCAGTATTGCCAGGCCAAATCAGAACGCTACGAAATTATGCATCAATCTAATATAATAGATGCACGTTATTATTGTTTAAAACTCAAAGTTGTATGCAATGCCTCTAAGGTAATCAATCAGATTATGATTTTGAAAATCTTCGACTATTCTTTTGATATGTGTTAATTCATACTAAATTTTAAGTTAGGAGATAAACTAAAAATCAAACTATTATTGGCTACAGATGACACAAAATCAGCAGATGAAGATCTAACGCGAATGAAAAGTAACTCCTCTTTGCGACATTCAATTCGCATCGTGAGTTTCGTATTTTGTTTATTTCATTTTGTTTACATTTTTACCTATGTTTTCGTTGTCATTATTATCCTTAACCGTAAATCAGTTAATATTAAAATATCATCAAAATAATTTTTTTTGTTGTTTTTATTTAGGTCTTGTTACTGTAGTAGCATTAATTGCAATGATATCATTTTCATATAGTAGCACAGATAGGAGAGATTCGGATGCACTTTTATACAGGGTGAGTTTTTATCTTGAGACAACAAAATATCTTAATTGGATCTCATTATTTTGGACAGGTAGGTATAAAACATGGATATAATAATTCATTTCTCTTGCAGATATTTAAGCAAGTAAAGAAAAATTTTGGAAAACAGAGAGAACAAAAAGCAGAAAATAGTAGTTTTCTAGCTGTACCATTTCACCTAAAGAACCTTAATATGACTAAGAAGATAGCTAAAAGGTGTAATAAGCAAATAGCAGCTAAAAGAAACCTAACTTTATACAATATTTTATGGAACGAAAAAGACCCTCTCGAACATTATGAAAGAAGAGGGGTTTACAAGATCCCATTCCAAGACATACAAGCAAATGAAGAAAAATCGTATATAGGAGTAACGCCGAGGACCACTGAAAGAAGAGTCAAAGAGCACAAAACAGACATACAGCAGGCAAAGCTCATGACTGCATCGGCTGTAGAGGCTTACGTATATAGGAGTAACGCTGAGGACCACTGAAAGAAGAGTCGAAGAGCACAAAACAGACATACAGCAGGCAAAGCTCATGACTGCATCGGCTGTAGAGGCTTACAATAAAAATACTGTTATTAAATCGAATGGATTAAAGCAGATTAAACCTGTAACGAGTAATACACTGCCGGTAATTACAGAGACACTTGAGATATTGAAACATATGGAAAAAGAGCAATTAGTTAACGACCGAATAAATTGGGAACCATCTATAGCTTGGAAATACGCTATAGCTGACCTTTAATGCTTTAATGTATGAGACGTTTATCAATACAGCAGCTTATCCAGCTTTATCCGAAACTTAAGTTTGTTACGAAATTACATCTCTATATTTTTATGCTGTTTTTTATTTTTATTTATTTTTATTATTTTATTTATTTATTTATCATTGTTTATTTGAAGTATGGTATTATATCTTATCATTACCTCTGACGAATTCTGAGTATAATGAGAAAAAACAGTTGTTATTTATCTAAATTTGTAATATTTTCGTAGAGTTTAAATTTAAACATAATGATCTAAATAATTCCGTTCTATTATGTATTTAATTACCATAGCAATTTGTTTAAATTTAGTTCAATTCAAACAATAAAACGAATGTAAAATGCTTGATGATGGTGTATAAACACTGAAAACGTTAGCAATTAACGATTTTAAATAAACTTATTGAAAAGACTAACTGCATTTAGTGCTGTTTTTTGATATTTTGATTGTTTTTTTGTTTATTACGTAGAATATTAATTGTTGTTTTGAATTGTATATTGATTATTGTTGTTTTGTTTTCCCTGCACCAAGGATGATTTGTCTACAGTGCTAACTAAAATAAATAAATAAAATAAAGTATATATTTAAGTTTATGAAATGAAATACTACATGCAAATAGAAAATTTGTAATTTTAAAATTGAAAAACAAATGTAAATATACATCAATAATCTAAATCAATTTTATACAAAGCAATAAATACCTGGTACGTCTTCTATCTCTAGTTCTGCTATGACTGCGACTGTGTCGTCGTCTTTCTCTGCTTCTACTTCTTCTCCCCCTACTCCGACTACGTCTGCCTCTACTTCTGCTTCTCCTGCTTCGATTATTTCGTCCTCTACTTCTACTTCTTCTGCCATGACTGCGACTTCTACTTCTTCTTCCTCTACTTCTGCTCCGACTTCTACTATGTTTTTTCTTTTTACTACTGCTTCCTTTTCTATAAATAATAATATATAATTTTATCTTATTTACTAATTATAAAGATAAATATAATACTAAAATAGTAAATTAGAACATATTAATTCAAGAAGACAAGTGATCTTGTCTTAATTAAATCTGATTTGCATTATAAATTCTGACACATCCAAAATATCATACATCATCATTATAATTTAGTATACAATATAATCTATATAATAATTTGTTTATCCTCATTAATGTCATGTACAAATTTAGACTAAAATATCTTGAAGACTAGGCAATGAAACTATATAAATCCTTTTGATTTGTATTTCTATGAGTTGCACTTAGAGTTTTAAAAAAAATATTTAATAGTCAGAAATACCCATTCTAAAAAAATATTAAAAAATTCAAATACCCAACATAAATTTTTGTGTAATGTATTTTAGTATAGGCAACAGCATCATCATAAGCTTGAGGATTAAATATATAGAGGTTTGTAGCAAATTTCTAAGGTCCAGCACTTGTCAGGTCCCACATGTGCCAGATTGAGTTTCAAATTTTCCTGCAAATCCTTTGATGTTTTACTGCCATTATTAATCTATAAAAATATTTTGCTTATTCTTCAACTACATTTATCAATGCCAAATATTTAAGTGCATTTATAGTGAGAGAGGAAAACTGACTATAAATGGTTTATAAGTCAAACAAAAAATATAAGCAAACTTTATTATTTGCATAAAGAGTTAAATATTATTGAATTTTTTATGTATGAATTAAAGCAAATATTTGATAGACTAAAAACTAGAAAGAAAGAAAGGCATAGCAATCACCCATAACAGCAAGTTGATTATACTTGATGATATTTATCTCAAAATGTTCCTTTCATTCTATTTGTTAAGCATTAATGAAGAAGATTAAACAGAAGAATATCAGAATAAAAACAAAAGATTATTGATTAAGGAAATGGCACAGCTGCAATTCAGTAGAATGAATAAAAATAAATAAACAAAAAAATTTCTTTTTAAAAAATAAATTGAAAAAATTAACAAAAAAATAAAATAAAAAATGTTTCCTGATAAAATACTTCCACTGTGATAAAAAAATATTTATAAAGGAAAATAAAATTCTTTTGCCAGACCATATTTGAAAAATTTGTTAACAGAATTGAAAGTGGCAAAATATAAGAAACATATCCCAAACATTTCAAATAGATATCTTAAAAAATATTGAAAATATAGCAATTTAATAGTAGTAGTGTGAAGAATGGAAGTACGAACGTTGTGTGTCACGTTCAAGAAAAAAATTTGGAAGTGATAATCTTACCTGTAATAGAGGAGTTTGGCCGACGCCATGTTGGACAGGTGCTTACTGGGAACTGGATGACAATGTTTGTTAAATTAGTTGAGTTTGAGATGTATAAGTTTGATTGTATTTGGTTCATTATTAATTTATTATTATTTGTAAGTAACAATGTGAAGTATTATTTGTTTGAATTGAAGTTGATATTGTGTAATGAAAAACTATAGTATTATGTAAATTGGCTGGTGTATTAAACTGTACGGTAGAGGGTGTTGCGGAAGTCCTTCCCACTATGAAGTCAGAGTGTTGTGGTCAACGTTGCAGTTTTTTTGTAACAAGGTATCTTTCGTCAATGGCATTGACAATTTTTAAAATTTACTTTTGGAATTGAAAGGATTATGACGTTTTGGTTAAGTCAATTTATTGTAAGTTTTTTTAATTATTATATTTTGAATAAAGTTGACAAATCAGTTTTGGATGTTTTTGGACTGGCTAACAAGCCTAGACATACATTTTCATATTGTCGTCCAGTTTCGACAATGAGGAAATTCATGGTCAGCAGGGAGGGGTCGAACAAGAAATAGCGACTGTCCAGCACCTGGGACGGGACGTTATAGTAGTAATATTCTTAAAAAATCATAAACTAATAAATAAATATATATCAATAATATATATAAATCATATTCAGTACATATACAGTGAATTATAAATCATAAACTAATTCTGCTGCTTCTAGGATATACAAGAAATCACAAGCACTTTATTCCTTCTTAAAGTGCTTGTGATTCCTTATATTCTTAAAAGATTATGAATATTAACGTAATGTTGATATGAGTAACATTCTAGAATTCGTGCATCATAACAATGTTAATTTATAAGAATCAATAAATATTTCACATCTGTCATTTTGAATATCTATCTTTATTACAAGTTTTTCATACTTTCTTAAGATGCCAACATCTTTTAATCTATGCTAATATGCCATTTAATGATGAAATGTCTATATGCATATTTTTTTTCATCATTGGAGAAACATTACTTTTATATGCATATGCAGCAGACTTATTTTTATGTATGAAATCTTTTTTTTTTTTAATTTTTGTATATTACAACTAATATTTCTTTATTTTTGTCTATATATAGAATATGTATAGATGATTGTAATTCATACAAATAAATATAAATTAATAATGCTATTCAATGGTTTTTTTATTGATTTTTTAATGCATTATTCTACAGTAATTAAACATACATATACAGTAAAATTTGTGTGATAGATTCAGGGGCTCAGAAAAATGTGTATATCATGCATTAGAATGTATTATACAGTAAGACACCATTTAATGCGGGGGATACGTTCCAAAGAAACAACGCGTTAAACGAGGTCATTTTAACATGTAAATAAAGGGATAGGTGAAATATGACAGCGAATTAAAAAATATACATACCATTTTTTTATTTTATTTTGTCGCATGTATTATTACTTTGTATTACATTAATTATAGACTTTTTTTTATTGCTAATATCGATTTGTATTTATAAATTATTAACGAAAATCAAAAATATTCGAGTAAATAATTTATGTTTGGATGAGAAAGGTTTTTGTTTTTTGCTAAGAAGTCATCTAATGTCGTTTCCCTTTTCCTCTTTCGTTCGGCAAGCAATTAATCAATAGCAAGACATCGCATCCATGATAATTCATCTTGCCTTTGAACTTTTATCAAAATTTGGATCATTTTGTGTAAACTGATCCATAATTTCAGTAATAGTAGCTAAACTTGTTTTGACAAAAATATTAATGAAAGAAAAACGTTCAAACTTCAAAAAAACTATAATTCAAAGTGGCAACATTCAAGTTAAAACTAAAATAGGATAATTGTTATTTTTATTATTGTAAAATAATGTTGATGACCAATCATAAATATGATTATAAATATGAATTGTGACTGTGAAAAAAACACTTATGTACTGCACTGAACTGAAATCAAACGTTCTTGCCAGAGGCCATAGCAAATATCAAAGCAATAAATTCGTGCAATTTCCAATTTATATGAGTATAATGGTTTGAAAATCTGTCCCAAATTGAATCAATTAAAAAAAATATAGAATTTGAAAAACTGCATTATATTGAAACAGTGTTAAACAGAGCAGCGTTAAGCAGGGTCTTACTGTATACATATTTTTCTGAGCCACTGAATCTACCACATGAATAGTGTATAACCACTTGCTTTACATATATAAGTAGAATTTACAAAGCACTGTTAGCAAGGGACAAAAAATTTTATTGCCATAAAACGTTTTCAGGGACCCTATCTCAGTCCCTCTTCAATATATGCTTCTCATACTAACACAAACAGAAATCAAACCATTTTCGATTTCTGTTTTTGTTAGTATGAGAAGCACATACTGAAGAGGGACCAAGATAGGGTCCAAAAACGTTTTATGGCAATAAAATTATTTGTCCCTTGCTAACAATGCTTTGTAAATTCTACTATCTACCACATGAATTTTAAATAAGTATTTAATTATTATAGATTAATCAATTACTAAAATAAGAATAGAATTAAAAGAGTATTACTTAATAAAAATTTTACCTTCTATTTTCTTTATTGGCTGTGCTGTTATCGTCCAATCTTCCATTTACTTCATCCTGTTGTTGAAAATCCAGCAGAATGATGTGAGTGTTCAGGAATCACACATTGGATCAAATCAGATGCAAAGGTAAAAAAAGAAAGGAAAAACAATAATTTATTTATTAAAAAAATTAACATATTATTTTCTATTATTCATTTACTGGTTACCTTATAGTTGAACAACTTGTTATCTGAAAATTAAACACAAACATACTATTCACACATACCATACAATTTTGAAAACTGAAAACCATTTGATTTCCTATCTAAGCATAGTTTATATTTCATACTTACTCTATTATATTTCAATAAATTATTGATTTCTATTCTTATAATACCCAATTGTCATTGGCATTCAATTTTCACTCTCTACACTTACCTTTTTATTTTTACTGCATTACAATATATGATTTTAAGTTGTCAATTGTGTCCAATGTTTAGAACCCATTCAACAAAAACTCAGGATCTTTGCCAAAAATAAGTCATCAAATGACAACCTATAGCACATAGAGGAAGGTATCTATGAAATTTTATCTTAAATGATGTGATGGAAATCGAAATAAATATTTGTAACTGAAAATAAAACAATTTTACACAGAAGGAAAAGAAGCATTGATATACATATATTAAATTTGTTTTTAAAGATCTTTAAAAATGACTGTTTCATGTTAAAATTTTCAATTTATAAAAATAAGTGAAATTAAAAAAAATATATTTTCATCAGCATAACTGAAATTTCTCATTAAAATTTAGCTATAAGGAACAATTTTAATTTTTTTTCTTAATTTATAGATTACTTCAAAAATTTCTGATATTTAATTTTTTTTTGAAATAGTCCTTTATATGTAGTTAAGATATGAATAAATGATATGAATTATTTGACACAATTTAAAAATAAAAAAAATTATTAATGAATATTATGTATGTATATAGAAAAAAGAATTTTTTTAGTGTAGTTAATTATTATAAATAAATTTTTGCTTCAAGACATCCAAAAAAAAAAAATACAATACTGCAGTAAGAAATCAGATAATTTTGAGAGTAGTTTTACAGATATTTTTTTTACAAAATAGATTCCTACACATAAATTGTATCTGAAAAGAAATGAATGATATTTTATTAAAAAATATTATTTTTTGGCTAATATCAATAAGAGAATAATAAATTTTAATTCTTGCAATTTAAGAAGTGTTTGTCAAAAATTTTATCAAAAGAAACTCAACTCAAATATTACAATAAACTAAATGAACCTAATTATCATGCCTTCTTTTAACCCTTGAAATCGTAACGGAAATTTTAACGATTTCAACAATTTAAACTAATTTTAGCACCATCTCATAATTAGATTATTTAATGTTTTATTAAATTAATGAGTAATCTATTAATTAATAATTAAACTAGAATTTTTAATTAATTTATCTGGAGAAAAAATTCGCCTCGGCCTGGGAACCTTTGGACTACCGTTCCAACTTCTTACCGCTAGACCACCAAGGCCAACGAGCGGATTGATTCTCCAGACAATTATATTAATTTTGGATTAAAGTTCCCTTGAAGGTTTGTATTATGTAAAAGTTTATACAATAAACTATTTTCATTAATTCAAAAAAATACTTAAAAATGATTACATACAAAAATTTTATAAATAATAAATGATAATCCATATTTATATGATAAAATAAATAAATGTATTACAAAATTTTAAAAATAAATAAAAAAAAACCTAATTAAAATCACACAAAACTGTTTTGATAGATAGTCATTATTATACTGATTTTAAACTTATACTCTTCTTAATGAATAATGGATATATACTGATTTTGTTTTAATATTTATATCTCATTATGTATAATATATATAATTTTTAAATATACTGTTTGAAAGTAAATGTATTATGTTTATTACATGCATATACGAAAGATTCAAATATTTTTAAATTATATTTTACTAATAAAGCATTAATATAAAATAAGTCTTGCAATATTAATATAACCTAAATCTCATATTAATGTTAATATATTTTTATTAATATATCAGGTCATCACATAAGTAATGTTGTTTTTTGCATGTGCAAAGAAAACAAACAAAATTTATCTAGAACAGATATTTTAATCATCATAATAAGTATCCCCAGTTCTTACACCCTTCTTCCACTGTTCAAGTTTTTGAATTCCAGATTTGAAGAACACCATGGATTTTGATCCAAAAACTTCAGATAGGGTTCAGTGCACCTCTTAGACATTTTGAAGTTTTTCTCAGAAAGATATTGTTTGAGGCTGCAAAACAGATGGTAATAGAACGGTACAAGGTGAGGGGCATATGCTGGATGGGAAAGTTTTTCCCATTCTAATTCTTGTAACTTGGCACAAGTCTTTTTGGTCATGTGAAGTTTCATACAGTCACCATGCCTTTATGATTAAAAGTGCCAGATATTTTTCCTGCAGGGGAGTGCATAGACACTCTAACTGCTGACATTAGATTTCTCCTATAATGATTTGGTTCAATGGCAGAAGCTCATAACAGATTATGCTTTGCATATCCCACCAAACATTCAGCAAAACCTTATGTGGAACATGTCAAGATTTAGCTACTGCAGGTAGAATCTGTTTAGGAAGCCACTGGTGTTTGTGCTTAAATGTTGTGGTAAGAATTCATTTTTCATCTCCTATATTCAGCAAAACCTTATGTGGAACATGTCAAGATTTAGCTACTGCAGGCAGAATCTGCTTAGGAAGCCACTGGTGTTTGTGCTTAAATGTTGTGGTAAGAATTCATTTTTCATCTCCTATAGCCACTCTTTTCAAAAATGGCTCCCTCTTTTCACGGGAGAGCAAAAAGTGCAAATGTCCACATGCTATTGCATATTTAGTGGTGTGAGCTCATGAAGTATTCATTTATCCAGTTTTGACACATAATGAAGGTTCTATAGATGCCTGTGAATAGTTGAATGGGATGAATGGACAATTGTGGTAAATTATTTGACTGTTTGCCTCAACAGCAGCTCTCAGCACATCAGCTCAACTGGTTGACATATTCATGAGAGTTCTGTTCCCAAACTGGAATTTCTGGAACCGTCCTTGACACTTTTTGATATTCAGGGTACTCTGCCCATATATGGTGTTGCTGTTTTGTGTCACTACAGTTACTGTATGTCCTTGGTTAAATTCATACAACATAATATGCCTTATGTGCTCTTCAGACACCTCCATTTCCAATAGACTTTAACAGCACAAGGAAGGCATGTACAATTGTTGTTCTCTGTCTCACTAAATTTGGCAAGTTGTTTGGATTTATTTGGATTATAATTCCCTTGAAGTTTGTATTGTATATTTGTTGCATGTACAATTGTTGTTCTCTGTCTCACATTACATGAAGAGCATGTAATGCTCTTCATGTAATGTGAGAAGTGTGCAATACATCTTATCGTGCCCTTGGTCTAATTCGTCTGGTTGCTAGAAGCAGTAGTTCTGTGAGACATGTGAAAAATGACATTACTTATGGCATGACCTGATATATTAATTTTCAATATGCTTTGTTTCAATGCACAGCAATTAACTTAAAAACTAACTCATCCTAATAATAATTTTTGATTTAAATAAGCTTAACCTTATTAAAAACATCTAATCAAAATAATCAGTGCAATATATAAAAAAATGATAAGATAATTTAAACTGTAGGGTTTCATATGACAAACATTGGTTTTTACTTAATCAAAAAACATTTTTATAGTTTCTAATTGCAATTTTTATCTCCTTATGCACAATATATATTAAAAATTTATCTAAACAATTTCAAATCATCATTCTTTCAAAAGAAATATAAATGAACATTATAATTTTTAATGAGGAAACTGTAATTTATACATATTTAAAGAATTTTTGTAATATCAAATAAGAATATGAAATGAAACAAAACAAAAACTATCTAGTCACTTAATTTGTTCAGTTTAAATTCTCAATTATGATATATTTGCAATTCTCTTAACATTTTAAACAATTAAGAATATTTAGAAAATTAAGATAATCCAGAATATATCACCAGAATATGCTTGTATATACAGAATCATATTTCATTTAACCTCATGGCTTGAATCAAATATGATCCTTAAAACTCTTTTGATTTAAAAAAATCATTTGATATAAACTTATTGGAAAATCATTGAAAATTATGGAATGGACATTTGGATATTGCATGAGTGAAAGAAACACTCAGTAATTCATTGTTGAATACTGCATAAGATTTCCTTACATTAAACTAATCAATCAATAACTTAAATGTTGTAATATTTCTGCTGATTGCATAAAAAAATTGAAGTTGCTAATGGACTGAAACCCAATTTCATTATTCATATAAATATGAATAATTATTCAACATTTATAAAATAATTTAATCATTGTATAAAATCATGATATAAATTTAGATAAAGTTTATAGATCATTGCTGGATTTAACTGATTCTGAAATCATATTAAATCTTGAAACCAACTAAGATATATGACATTCTGTTAATGATGAGTAAATTGTATATCATTTATGCCATATTCAAAATTATTGCTTAATTACTCTCCTAATAAACAAAAGGTTGACCAAGCTATTGTTGTTCCAAAGATTCATAGCTATAGTATGTGTAACTCTTATTATATGGAAGTAAAATTTCAATTTTTAATAAATTTTTTTGAGTACAATAAGAGAAATTCAATATTTCAAAATACATTGAACTATCATAAATTTCATTTAATGTATATTTTATTATTATTAATTTGTTAATTAGTCAAAAATGAATATATTCTGAGTAAAAAAAATTATAAGAACTATATTAAGATTGCATAAGATTTATGAAAATTTCAGATATTCAGATTTTCAAAATTTCATTGTTACATGCAGACTGCTTTTTCAAAAATTCAAAATTCATAAATAATATCACCTATTTTATATTTTACTATATAATATAAAAATCTCTATTTTGAATTAAAAACTTCATAATTTTATCTTTGACAAAATAGAATCATCATCATAAATGTTAATTTCAAAAAACATTGTAAATAAATAATCAGTGTAACTGAAAATTGTAGAATGCAACTTATAATTTTTAAATGATAAAATCATTTCAAAAAACATTGTAAATAATCAGTGTAACTGAAAATTGTAGAATGCAACTTATAATTTTTAAATGATAAAAAACTAATTCAGAATTTAGTTCAGAAGTCAGAACATGGATTTTTAAAAGTTATTAGTCAATTAATGCTCTTATTATGAATCTTTTTAAGAACAACTCTCTTGGGTTGGACGTCTGCTTAGAACAGCAGTCTAATACCAATGTCCATTTTCTAGATGTTAATGTTAGCATTATCAAATATTCTCTATAAGCCTCTTAGCATAACCATGCTTTTTTTGCAATTTCCAAGATCTTTTGCATTTCTTCTTCAAATAATGCTTGAGTGTTACAGTGTGTTAATGCTCTGGCAATGTATGATTTCTGGACTGCTTATTTAGTGCTTATCTTTATTAGACTTTTAAATTCATAAAAAACATAAAATTTGAGATAAAATGCTCCAAATTCTTAACTTTTTACCATTTAACTACAATATAATTAACTTTTTGCCTTGCACACTCGTATTTATTAATTTTAAACACTTTTAAAGACATTGTCCCACACATTACAAAAATAATTATAAGAGGTATGATATATTATTGGTTCGATATTAGAAACTTATAAAATTGAATAAATTCTCAAATAAAGTTTAAATAATAAAATATAAATTTATTTGACTGAACTACTTTTTAATTTTTTAAAAATATTATCTAATTTTCTTCATTCATGCCATCCATCATTTATAAAACTTGCCACTATCAAAACATGTCAAACATTTCGTTGGATGGCTAAGATTTCATATAGAAAATCGTGATCTCACCAATCTCATATAATGAACGAAAAGTCATGAAAAAAATAAAATTCTGAAAAAATTTTTACATCTTTAGAAAGACCTTAAGAGTGTATAAAATGTATAAAACTGCATCCTTATATCCTTAAGAGGAATAATGGTGAACAGGAAATAATGGTGAACTGCTCATGGAAGAAGTATTAGACAGTGTTAGCATGTGTTTTGTGGAAGGATTGCATCAATCATGTCAGAAAAATTGAAAATTTTGGACATTGGACAGTGACTGATCAGGAAGTGCCTCCTTTAACCATTAATACTACCATAGACAGGTCCGATTCTGATTGTGAGACTGACCTATCTGGAATCAAAAATTTGTTGTTAGAAAGACAATAAAAAACATAATAAATTGTAAAATTATCAAAAAATTAACTGAAAATCAGCGACGATTTCCCTTTAATTTTTGCTAATAATTAGGTTTAATTTGATAAACAATCGCAGACTATTAACTTCAAATCTTCACTTGGATTTCAATAAAAAATCGAGTTATCGAGAGTTGACTGTATGTACAATTTTGTATCCTACCCATTATCTACAGGTGCGAAATGTGCTGGGAATGAAATGTGGGAGGCAAAATGCGAGGAACCACTTTTCCATAAACCGACACTACTTATAACCAAGTTTTACTATATATAAAAGCAGTAGTGACTACATAATTTGATAAACAATTTCTCTACAATGATCCACAAAATACATTCTTGCATTCTTAGAGGTATATAAGAAATTTTCAGGGGTGCTTTTTACCCATCAAATTTATGTCTCTTCTATGTAGCTGTGTGCTCTTTTTCTTTACTGATAGAGAGATGCACAGATTCAATTTACTTAAACTGCTTTAAACTTAACTTTAAAATATCAAAAAACAGCACTAAACGCAGTTAGTCTTTTCAATAAGTTTCTTTAAAATCGTTAAATGCTAACGTTTTCAGTGTTTATACATCATCATCAGGCATTATATATTTGTTTTATTGTTCGAATCCTGATTCAAACAATAAAACGAATGTATAATGCCTGATGATGGTGTATAAACACTGAAAACATTAGCATTTAACGATTTTAAAGAAACTTATTGAAAAGACTAACTGCATTTAGTGCTGTTTTTTGATATTTTAAAGAGATGCACAATTAAAAAGTTTGCTGACCAGTGCCCTATAGAATATGCAATGCAGCCATGCTGCCAATCACTGGTATAAACTGACAATGCAACTTAGTTGTGACTGTAATATTACGAGTTTACAATAGAATTTATATTAATTAATTTACTATTTATATAGTTAATATTATACTATTTTATAATGTGTATGTATAGAAGTATTTAAATATTTTAACAAATAATGAAAATTTTCTTACTTTAGATATTAAATAAAAGCAAACAAAAAGCCAAATAAGTAAGATAAATCTCTTACTTATTTGGATTTTTGTTTGCTTTTATTAAATATTTTAACAACCATACCAATATGTATTGGCTAAAAATCATACTGTATATAATTATAATTTTGATTACAACAGCTTTTTTCTTAATAATATCCTGAGTTATGTCAAAAATTCTCTGCACAAGTCTTCCTCTGCCGAACCACCAACACAACCCTCTGTATACCGCGCCTGGAACCAAGCTCCTCCACTAATGAAGCTTAAACACGACGTGGAAAGCATCACTAACTTTAAAATAGCATATAGAAAATTTAATAATATTTTTAACCTCCTACGCAACGATAAGCACCCCATCAACCCTCTAAGAAATCATGGTGTATACATCATTCCGTTCCGTAATATCGATCTCAACAGAAATGAAAACTACATCGGCTTCACTAGACGCAACTTATCCCAACGGTTAAAAGAACATAAAGACAGTATACTTAAAGGTGCAACCAACACAGCTTTATCTATACGTGCTTTAGAACATAACATCTACATCCGTTGGCACGACGCCAAAATTATACAACACGTCAATCACCGTGACGAAGGTTATTTTGCCGAAGCTCTGCAAATTCAACACCGAGAAAAATCTGAAATTATCGTCAACACACAGGAACCGGAAGCGCTCTCCTCCGCCTGGAAGTGGCTTAACGCGCATATCACGTGACGCATGTTTGTTTATATCTGTGATTTTAAAACCTAACGGCTGAGGATGGTCCTAGAACGGATCGAAAACGTTACCGTTTAATTCTTTTTTACTCTGCTAAATAGTGCTGTATTTGTTTGTTTTTGATATCTCCTAGTATAGCAGAAGTTATGAACACTTTTTGTAATCCAGCTGAGCCAGCTAAAGAACTTAGAAAGGTTAGTGTTAAGTTAAGCCAGACCGAGGAAAAGCTTGCTTTCTTATGGCAATGCGTCCTTAACGAAGTCCTGCCTATGAGTATCTTCCGCATTAAATTACCTGGTAGTAGTAAGCGCATTCAATTTGATACTAAACAAAGGTGTTTTAAAAAAGCCATCACAGATACTCGCAGAAAATATTACCTTTACCTTAAACAAGTTACTGAAAAAACGGAATTCATCAGGATGCACTTCCCTAACTTCCTTGACACCATCTTAGATCGCATTAAAAATATTCAAGTGAAGCTCCGCGCTAAACTAAAGAAGGGTTACGTTAAAAAACTAAAATGGATTTTCTTCAATCAATTAAATAACTACAAAAAAGCTAATTACAATTCTCGTAATGTTGTGGCCTTAGATAATATTATAATTCCTGCCTTCGCTAAACCCCTCTTTGATTATGGACCCCTCCACTCCTATCCGAAATCTTTTAAATGGCAAGAAATGGCTACGCAGCTTGAACCTTTAATAAAAACGATCCCGGATTATGAAAAAGAGAGACTTAGATGGAAACTCGTCCACAATTTCACCAAATGTAAAACACAACTCAACATCATCTCAATGAATAATAGAATCCTACGTACCGCTACTCTTCTTACTAAAGAATGGTTAGCTAACGAAAACATCATCTGTACTAAAGACGACAAATCCAAAAAAACTGTCTTCCTAAAAAAACAATCCTATGATGCCTTAATCGATAATTACATCCAGAATACAGAATCTATACTTTTAAAAGAAGATCCGACTGATGAGCTTCAACGAAAAGTCAGAAGACTTGCTAACCGTAAAGACTTTCCTAAATTCTTAAAACACATTATCGTAGATGCACCTGCCTGTCCTCGTCTCTTCGCCTATATTAAACTCCATAAAAATCCGATTGAAGCTAGACCAATCTTGGAAAAATTCAGATCTCCTACTTTCCTACTTGAAAAAGCCCTTTCTAAATGGTGTAGAGCCAAACTATATAACTATCCTTACGAAACAACTTCTGCCGAATCATTTTTAGACGATCTGCTTGCAACAGGACCTTTTCCTGAAGAACGCTTAACTGTTCTTGATTTTTCCTCCTTATATCCGTCAATCATCATCGAACCGGCTTGCTTACAACTTTATAAATTGTTACTTACACACTACCCCGAAAGTGATAAACATGCCTCTTGTTTTCGTGAAATCTGTACTTTAGTCTGCCACCACTCCTACTTCTCCTATAATGGTAAATTCTACAAGCAAAATAAAGGTGTGCCGATGGGCAGCCCCATGGCAGGCGTCCTAGCTGAACTTGTAGTTCGGTTTAAAGAAGAAATAGTTATTCCCAGATTCCGTCCACTTATTAAAATCTATAAAAGATATGTTGACGACATCTTTATCGCATGGCAAGATAACGTTGATATCAACGAATTTATCACGGTTATGACTGACCCGACATTGGGCCTGAGTCTGCAACTCGAACAAGACAGCATAACTAACGTCCACTTTTTAGACATCAACATCACCATCGATAACTCTGAATATAGAACTTCCGTCTATAGAAAGCCTACATACGCTCCTATATTTATCCCTAAATCTTCGTCTGACAACTTATCCGTCAAAGCTGCCGCCTTTAGATCCCTCTTTAAACGCTCCTTCACTCACTGCAACCACTATAACGACAGATTAGCTGAGATCAACACTATTTTCCAACAAGGTAGAATGCATGGCTACAACAGCTTTTTTCTTAATAATATCCTGGGTTATGTCAAAAATTCTCTGCACAAGTCTTCCTCTGCCGAACCACCAACACAACCCTCTGTATACCGCGCCTGGAACCAAGCTCCTCCACTAATGAAGCTTAAACACGACGTGGAAAGCATCACTAACTTTAAAATAGCATATAGAAAATTTAATAATATTTTTAACCTCCTACGCAACGATAAGCACCCCATCAACCCTCTAAGAAATCATGGTGTATACATCATTCCGTTCCGTAATATCGATCTCAACAGAAATGAAAACTACATCGGCTTCACTAGACGCAACTTATCCCAACGGTTAAAAGAACATAAAGACAGTATACTTAAAGGTGCAACCAACACAGCTTTATCTATACGTGCTTTAGAACATAACATCTACATCCGTTGGCACGACGCCAAAATTATACAACACGTCAATCACCGTGACGAAGGTTATTTTGCCGAAGCTCTGCAAATTCAACACCGAGAAAAATCTGAAATTATCGTCAACACACAGGAACCGGAAGCGCTCTCCTCCGCCTAGAAGTGGCTTAACGCGCATATCACGCGACGCATGTTTGTTTATATATGTGATTTTAAAACCTAACGGCTGAGGATGGTCCTAGAACAGATCGAAAACGTTACCATTTAATTCTTTTTTACTCTGCTAAATAGTGCTGTATTTGTTTGTTTTTGATATCTCCTAGTATAGCAGAAGTTATGAACACTTTTTCATTTCTTCTTATTAGTTCTTATCAGTAAGGGGTTATTACAAATATAGAAATTTAAAAATTTACAAATAAATAGTACCTGTAGGCACATAGTTCTCAATTCTGATGTTTTTACTTCTCGAGTCAGCCTTTCAAGCACAAGTTCTACAAATGATGGAATACACTATAAAGAATTTAAAAAAAATATATTTAATAAGATATAAAAATTGCGGAGTCATTAATTATACAAGAATATAAAAAACATTATCACGTGTTTTAAAGTACAAAATAAAAAGTAATTAAACCTGAATATTCTTGGCGAAACTGATTTCCAATAGTTCCACAAAAAGCAAAATCTGTGGCAATAGATATTGAACATTTTCTAAAAGAAGAAAAATACTTTTTCAATGTAAGAATTATTTATTGTTTTTTCATATTTATTTATCTTCTAATTTGTACTAACCTAGAAGATAATTTCATAAAATTTACAATTTTGTCAGCACACAACAGAGCTCGAGAACAATCATCTTGATGTGAACAGAAAGGCAAGCCAAATGCAACTTGAAAAATGCATCCCTGAAAATTATGAGATTTTATTGGAAAATTAAAATTTTAATTATATTGATATTCTCAAGTATGAAATATAAATTTATTAATACATCATATAATGTACAGTCTAGACTAGCGAATAAACAATTGAGAGAATAAATTATTCCATATATTGTTCATTATCTTTAACACTTTCAACATATTTAAATTATCATAACGAATATTAATAGAGTAAAGACATAAAACTTACATAAATATTCATTAATTTATATTGGTAATTTGAAATGAAATGCTTCAATTTATTTAGATTTTTCAAACAGAATACATTTTACAATTTTTATATTCTTGTGTTATTTTATTATTAAATATTTTTAAAAAATTATGATCTTATATACAGTGAAACCTGTTAAAATGATCACTTTGACACATGACCACCTGGATAAAGGGATCAAATTTCAAAAGCTGGTTTGTTTCCAATAGGATGTAATATGTATATATGTTCTGTATAGTGACCACCTGTCTAATGTGTATATTGACCACTCATATAGTTAGTTTTAAGAAATTTTAATCTGATAAAGTGACCAAGAAGATTAATTTCATGGTAAAATGACTGTATTTTCTTTAGAACTTTTCCATTAGATAAAATTCTAAGGATTAGTATTCCATTAGAATTTTTCTTTTATGATAAAACAGCCTGTTAAACTGGTATATTAAAAAGTAAATATTATAATACTACTTTATATGTATCCTTATACAATATTTTAATTTATATTTGACTATGTTAAATGCAGATATACAGGTTAATATTAATTGTAGTACAGTATATGCTTGCTATAAAACTATTCATCAGAAGGTGATATATGCTGTATGTCATCATTATGGCTTTACTACAAGTTGACGATTTTAATTAATATAAATTTGCAGTTTGGATTACTCTGTTCACAGTACATTCACTGCAATGGAAAAAAATGCCTCCTATTCAGTCAAAACCCAAAAAGCTCAGTTATAACAAAAATTGGAACTGATTAATTTCTTGGAACACAGTATACAAAGAATAACTGCTGAGAAGTTTTTATTAATGCTGTGGACATGTCAACAAGACATGTCCACAGCATTAATAAGTGAAAAGCTTAGTAAATCGAGTGTTATGAAGTGCAAAATGAAAATGGGAATTTATTTTAACATGCAATTTTCATTAATATGTGTAATTTTTCTTTTTAGCATTCAGTATGCAATAACTTAAACTGTAGGAGCTTTTATTTTCAATTTTTTTATGATGAAAAATGGTTTTCTCTTTTGGGGAAGGGGGTCACTGTCCTATATAATGACCACCTGTGAAAAGTGACCAGTCAAGTTGGTCCCAAGGGGTGGTCACTTTAACACGTTTCACTATATATATATTTTCAAATGTGTTTTTATAATATTTATGCCAAATAATCTCCTAAGTGATAAAATCTATAAATACCAAACTTATGATGTTTTGATGGTCCTGTATAAATAACAGGAGCATTGAATATTTTTATTTAAATGAACGTTCTAAAAATATGAATAGAATTGACAAAATTTTATAATTTAGTCAATAGATAAATGAATATATCAAAGTCTGTAATCTGAAAATATATATTCTGGTGGCCTAAGTGAACTATAAATATTCTTTAGAATGTGTAATTCAAACAATAAAGGATATTCAAATCAAAGAAATTAAAATATTAAATATAAGTACAGGAGGTCTTCAACTTACAACAGTGATTATTTATGGAAAAAATTCATAATTATGAAGTCAGCCATCAATAATTTTGCAATAATAGCATCAAATCAACCAGATGGCTGAGTTATCATCAGGATGGAAGCATGTTATATTTCCACCATGTAATATTCATATTTAATATACCTCTAGATTTTTTAAGTGTCCAGGCTTGATCCATTCAATCCTATCAAAAATGCATGGAAGTGTTGAATTCAGATTCCACATTTCTAAAAAAACTTTTGCTATGAGGGTCCATCAAATGAAAACCAGAAATATTTTCTAAATTTTCATTCATTGCTTACTTTAGTTTATATAAATATTTGATTATATAAATAAATATATATCTGTAAGTAAATTAAGTCCTGCTAATTGGCTAGTTATAATCAAATATTTATACAGAAATATTTTTTTACAGCTCCTGTATTAAAGACAAAGTTGGAACAAGTACACTATTTTACAATGTAGTCCCCCTGCTTTTCGATGCATTTCCGCCACCGAGTTGGAAGGGCATGGATACCTCGGGAAAAAAATCTTTTGGCTGCATCTGCAACCACTCATGCACCGCCTGTTTCACCTCTGTGTCGGTCACGAACTTGTGGCCACCTAAGGAGTCCTTTAATGAGCCAAAGATGTGGAAGTCGGAGGGTGTGAGGTCGAGAGAGTAAGGAGGATGGGGGAGGCACTCCAGACGCAAGTCCTGGATAGTTGCCACGGTCGCATGAGCCATATGAGGATGCGTGTTGCCATACTGGATGAGAACGCCTGTTGAGAGGAGTCCGTGGCATTTGGTGCGTATAGATGAGCCATATGAGGATGTGTGTTGCCATACTGGATGAGAACGCCTGTTGAGAGGAGTCCGTGGCATTTGGTGCGTATAGCAGGTTTCAGAATGTCACGCAGCAATTCACTATAGGTGGCACTGGTCACCGTCTTGTCTTTATCCATGTAATGTTCCACTAAGGGACCCTTGTGATCCCAGAATAAGGTCAGAATCACCTTTCCTGCGGATGGCTGGCTGTGGAACTTTTTCGGCTTTGGTGATGTCGAGTGCTGCCATTCCTTACTGGAGCACTTGGTCTGTGGTTGGTAGTGATGAACCCAGGACTCGTCTCCAGTCACAATCCACTCCAAAAAGATGTCACCTTCAAGTTCGTAGCTGCACAGCAGCTCCTGGCAGGCATCGACTCGCCTCTCCTTCATTTTGGGTGTCAGCCGACGAGGGACCCATCTTGCGGCGATTTTCCGGTATTTCAGCTCATCATGGACAATATGATGAGCAGAGCCTTGACTGACCTGTAATGCCATTGCAATGTCATCGATGGTGACCCGTCTATCCTACAGAATCATTTCCTCCACTGCTGCAATTGCCTCGGCTGTCACAACATGATGTGCCTGGCCTGGCCTCAGCGCATCCGCCAAACTTGTTGTGCCGCTGCTGAATTTCTTACACCAATCGTACACCTGAGTCTGTGATACACATGCAGCACCATACTGTGCCAACATACATCAATGATTTCTAATGGTTTTGTGCCTTCACTGTGTAGGAAACGGATCACTCCACGCTGCTCTTCTTTGATGCATTCCAACAGAGGGGCCGCCATATTGGAAACGCCTGTATGTCTCCGCTGGGTTACATGGGGATGCGGGACCAACGCCAACTGATGACAGGAGAGTCCACGCACATGCGTATCGGGTCTGATCACAATGGGAGTGGTTTTCGATTTTCTACAACGGTTTTCTGGTTTTCATTTGACTCAGCCTCATAGATCCAGCCCAGACACTGATTCACTTATTGTAAAGTCCTATTGGTTCTACCACAGATATGAGTAGTTAATAGTTTGGTCTAGAATAGGTGCCATTACATAATAGTCAGCCAATGATTGGGAAGTGGCATTAGAAAAATAATTGCTTATTTTTACTAGAAACTTGATTAGGTTAGCTTGAATTAAGCCACTAATGGACACTTTTGCCAGCAATCACTTTTTATATATTCAGAATGAACAAATAATTAATAACAGTTGTAACTGAATATATATTGATGAGGATATAACATTTCAATAAAAATGAAATTTGAAATAACAAATGAAATCAATGCATGAAATAATATTTTAATTAAAAAATTCTTCTTGAGATACAATACAATGAAGATTGGCAAAATGATTAAGTTTTTGGAAGGTATAATACACAATATCATAGCATTACAAATTTCAATGTTTCCCCAAGTAAATCTTTTTCAAATTGAAGAGCAAAAAATCATATAGACTCATAAATTTGTGAACCTTCTGGAAATTATGAGGATTGTATTAAAGAACAATTGAATGACTAAAACTATAAAAGAAATCAACATGCAAATAATCAAAACTACATTTTTCTTAATATACAGTATATTATATGTTTTCAAAGTATGCCCAAGCAATGCTGGGAACACTTTGTAAGTAAACAATATATAGTATAACTAGCAAGAGTGCCTGGCATTGCTCAAGAATTTCAGGCATAGTATATACTTTATGCAACAACCTTGCTAATAATAAAAAAAATTTTAATTAATTTATGTGGGTTTATAAGTAAACAATAAGCCAAATAAATAAGATAAATCATTTATTGTTTTCACTTTAGTTATTAAATAAAAGTAAAGTATTTTAGTATGAATGGTGCAGGGTTTATAAGTTATATTAATGTGAATTAAGATATTAAATCATACAGGATATTTTTGGCAGTAGCCACTTTAAGAGCCTAACAGACTAGCCAGCACTCATGGTGGCCAATCTACTGGAATGGGCACAGCCCTATGAATTTATAGACTTTATGCATAAGTTTACAATAAATCATTTGGAAGTATCATTTGCCATATATTTCATTTATTATAGCATTTGGAATGAATTGGTATATTACGATTATATTACAATCATGATGATGATTATGTCATGGTGGCATCATTGTTACTTCATCATAACGTCATTCATCCATAGTTTTTGTGATACCATCTATTATTATATCACAATTATGTCATATGACTACAATGACCATATTTTTTTGGAGAAAATAAAGGACAAATCAGAAATTATTTCATGATAAGAAAAAGCAGGTTGTGTTTATTTGTTTCATTAAAATTGAAAAGCTTTATAACATTTATTATAAAATATAATAAACAACACAAAACAATGAACACAACATTTTAAATAATCATATTATTACTTTAAAAAAATTAATTTTGATATTTTTCACAAGAATAAATTTTTTTTTAATAAATTAAGTTTGTGTTTTAAAAATTTATAAAACTCTGTACATGTCATGTCAAAATTGCATTTGGTAAAAATATATACTTCCAATGTTTCAACTTTTAATTGGGTTTTCACAGTGGTCTGCATATTATTCACTAATGAAAATACCCATTCAGTGGGGCATTAAACCTGGAGATATAAGCAAAATTCGAATGATTTTAAAAATGTTTTTTATCTATATGTTTGTCTGTGAAATATTTAAAAATTCTAACCCGTCTGCATTGGCAGTACTCGTCATTTTGTCACCATTCTTCAACTTTTTCACATGGCTTTTCACAAGTGACAACACAGAAAATGACATGTCATGTTCTATGAATTGTCTGTTGTGCACCGATATTCAAATTATTGTTTCAATTCATAATATAAAAGACAAAACGGCCATTTTAAAATAAAAATATATATAAAAGACAGAAGTAAAATAAAGGACATATGGTCACTGTACATATAATTCATTATAACATTTGGAATTCATTGACTTTTTGAGTGCAATTTTATCATTGATGTTACCAGTGTATTATTTCAGAATGATATCATCATAGTGATGTAATTTATTGGTGTATCAGCACATCATCATATGACAACCATTTTATGTCAGAGGTGGCCAAGCTTCATGTCACTACGAGCCATATAGGAGCCACAATCAGTTTCTTTCTGGGTCAATGAGACCAACATCAATTTTTCTCAGATAATCTTAATAGTGATTTCAAAAATTATTATATATTTTACATGCATTTATTTCATGCATAATATTTTTTTTACAATAAATAAAAAAATTACAAATATATTATTATTTTTAATTAAGTAAGTATTTGCTCCATATTAACTACTGAATTTCATGGTATGGAGCCACACTGAAGGTATAAAAGAATTGCATGTGGCTCGCGAGCTGCAATTTTGCCACCATTGTTTTATGCTATCATCCATTATTATGTCACCAATGACATCATGTTGATGTCACTATGATATCATCCTGAATTTGAACAATATTCTTTGTGGAACATACACATATACTGACATTTGATTGATGTCATTTATTATTACATCATCATGATATCACATGTAATAATTATTTTTATGACATCATCAACAGTTGCATCATGATGACATCATCCCAAATTCAAACAAATTTTCAAGGACTTATATATGATGCTCTTCTTGTCAACCCAAAATACCCTACTGGGGAATTCTTCACAAATTTCATTATTTTCTGGAAGATCTGGAATCAGTCTATCTCCAAGCAAAATTTCAAGTTCTTATCATGTCTAGAAGTGCCTAAATGATTTGTGAAAAGACATAAATATATCTAGTCCATCACCTGTGCCATTTATATTATAGATTTATCCTCAGACCTCATATACTATATATACAGTACTTGTAAGTTGAGATTTTTATTTTAATAAAAAACTAATTTTCACAAAAGGATAGTTATTTTATATATGGATCCAGGGTTGGGGAGCTGGCTTGAAATAGATTAGTTTCCGGCAGCGGCTCCAGAGCCACAGTATCAGTGACGTAACCAGCATTTCTTTTGGGTGGACTAAGGGTGGGCCACACTGATGTAAAAAACATTCTCCTGTATGCGCTTTATTAAATTGTATTTACGTAACAGAATGCTTGATGATTGGTTAAGCAATTTAGCAATCATGTTCATTGAAAGATGAACATGATTGCTAAATCTCAAAAGCTCTCAATTTGGATAAAGTAATCGATTGTTTTGCATCATTAAGTAAAAATCACCGCATAATTTGTATTGAACTGATATCAGCATCATTAAGTAAAAATCACCGCATAATTTTGTATTGAGTTGATATCAAATAAACACTTATATTTATCAGTATTTTGAAAAACTTTATTCATTCTTTCCAGCTAATTGCAATAATTAAGTACTGCGTAAAATGTGCAAAGGACGCATTTTTTCGCAGCTTGTAAATAAAGATTTTTATCGCTATTAGTGTGAAATTATGTGGGCTTAAATTATGGTTGTGGTTTTTTATTTTCATTTTTATGGAATACAAAGCATCTTGGATTATAAGATGTTTAATGTATTCGGTTGTAAATTTTAATTTTTACAAAACTCAAGGCATCTTGGGTTATGTCTGTAAATTTTCATTTTTACAAAACTCAAGGCGTCTTGGGTTATGTGGACACTCTTGCAGTTTTCAATTTTACGTTTCGGGTTATATATTCAGGATGGGCAGTTTCCAATTTTACGTTTCGGGTTATATATTCAGGGTGGGCCAGAACTTTCCTCAAGGCTTCTTGGGTTATATGGAGTTGAACTCTTGCGGTTTTCAATTTTACGTTTCGGGTTATATATTCAGGATGGGCCAGCACATGGGCCAGAACTTTCAATGCATGGGCCATGGCCCACCCGGGCCACCTTGTAGTTACGTCCCTGCACAGTATATTCCAGCTCTGGCTCTGGAGTCATTGTTTTAAAACTGAGGCTTTAGCTCTGGCTCCATCACTATAAAAGTTTTTTGGTATAACCGCTACCATGAAACATCACTTACCTTACTATCACAACATCATTTACCTTTTAAATTGATATATTAGTGTTTGTATTATAATAATTTATTTTATATGTATATATTTAAAGTTTCAATAAAATATTTATTTTGGCAAATGGCATTAATATATCGGTAACTAAAAATCAAAGATCATGTAATTTATTGATTTCAAATTTTTATCGAATTTTAAGTGCTAAAGTCGGGGGTAGATTTATACATAGGTTATGCATTTTTACCGATTTTCAAACTCTAAAGTCGGCTTACATTTGAGTATATATGGTAGATGGTTAGGAGCTGAAACCAGCAGAAATTTTAATGGCTCCAGCTCCACTGAATATGATCAGCTTAGCTCTGGTTCCAACTCTGGCTCTTCCAAAACTTCCTGGTTCCATGGCTCTGGGCTCTGACTCCAGCTCCAGCTCCCCAGCCCTGTATGGATCAACAAATAAGTTTATGCCTATTCCAAGCAGTATGTTGTGATTCTCATGAATCCTGGTGCCAATATACATGCTAAAACAAAAACCCTATACATTTATTTTTTATTTATAATATCACATAAATAATAATAATTAAGTTCACTTCATTGTTAGGAGAGTTACATTTCTTATTCCTATATATTATGATCTAGCATGCAACTAATTTCTATCATTTTTGTAACTGTTAAAGTAAAAAACTTGAAAAGAGGTCATTAATTCTTTGCCAACTTTTAAAATAAAGTATGAAAGATGACTTGTACACAAGTATATACAATAATTATCTTTTTAGATATTAAATAAAAATTGCATAACAAAATTCTTAATTAGATGTTATCCTATCAGAAAAATGCACTTTCAGATGAAAAGAAAATAATTGATTTTATTAAGTTTATATAATAATTAATTATAAAATATTCTTTAAATTTTATAAATTACTCTTATTTAATAATGGTTTTTCAAAATATATATAATTATTCATAATATGCATAATTATTTATTTATTTCAAACATTAATATGTAATTAGTGTAGGAGCTTGATAAATTGTTACAATATATGATTGAGTGAATAATGAATTATAGAAATTTGGATTATGTAATAGAAATATTAAACTGCTAATGTAAAAGACGAAAACCTAATGAAACTTTGAAGCAGACATCTCTTCTACCATCAAGGAAACGAGATCAACACTAATGGAGGAATAGGATTCCTGATCCACAAGGATATTGTACACATCGTCATCAGTTTCAGTGGCAACTCAGAAGAAGACAAGTTACAGTGAGGATACCAACTGAAAATAATACAGCACAGCCAGTAGTGATGATGAAGAGATGCCTTATATGAAGACATAACTAAGCAAATAATGCAAATCCAGCAAACTTTGCAATCATTATGGATGACTTCAATGTAAAAGTTGAAAGAAGAAAGACAACAGGATGAAGAATGTATGTGAAAGTATGACATCAGTATACAAAATGAGAGAGGCATAAGACTAATAGAATTAGAGATTCATGTTAAATTGAAGAAAAACGAATACCTTCAGCAAAAAAATAATAATGAAAATGGACACAAATAAGCCCCAATGGACAGCCTAAGAATGAGAGTGACTTCATTCTAACAAAATGCAATTGTACAATCACAGATATTTCCATACTCAACCACTTCAACACTGGCAGTAACCATAGACTAGTAGTGTATGTCTAAGTCAAGATGGATATTCAATGTGAAAGAAGATGGCTAATACAATACAGAGGACAGTTTAAAACTAAGAAAAAATACAGCCTAAAATTACAGAACAGATTCCAAGTGATTGCAGAAGACATACAATGGGATAGACAATCATCAGGGATAGTGTAGAGGAGACTGCACAAATTCAACGAAGAAATTCCATCAAGAAAATATTTTCCAAAGCACAGGAACTGATCAGAAAGAGAAAGAAGAAAAAGATCAAACTGCTACTGACCAGGTAAAATATAGAGAAATGTGCAAAGTAGTACAGAAGGAAACCAGAGAAGTTACATGAAAATTCAATGTAGAAAGGATTCAAATGGCTATTGAGAACAGCAATAGTCTCCAATCAGCATGGAAAGACATAATGACTGACAAACACCAACTATAGTCTGTTCCACTTTGAGATGGCAGTAACGTCACGAGTGAAGGGTTATAGTTCACCCGCAAGAGCAAATATTGATCAGAATACTTTCATATAAAAAAGTTTCAGTCTCGCTGAAATTGTAATTTGTATTTTTTCCTTGATATTATAGAAAATCTAAGCTTAGAAAAAGAATCTCATGAAATTAAAAAAAAAAATTTTGTAATCGAGAACATTCGTATTCGAGGTTATTTTAAAAGTAAGATGATGTCTTGTTTTTACTTGAGGAATAATGTTAGTGGAAAAATTCTTCATAGTCAAGCGAAGCAGATTATACTTAATGTTTGTGTCAGATTAGCAGAGCAGAATCCAGATAAACCTGCAATTTACATCTAGGTAGATCATCCTAGATTTGGTGGCAGATTTAACCGGTGTCTCAGTAAGAACTATTTTCAGAATCAAAAAGGAAATGAAGAATGAAGGCACAGTATCAACACCTAACAAATCTTTGAAACGAAAAGTTGTGACTGTTTAAGAAGGTATGACGATTTTACTAAATCTGCCATTTGCATGAAAACACCCAGCTATTTCTTCCGTAATGAATGTCCCACTATAAGTCGTCTGCTAATAGACATAAATGCCGACAATGACTTACAGACATTATTGAGAACAACACTATCACTTACTCTAGTATCTCGGATTTTTATACAAAAAGCATAATGAATGTCCCACTATAAGTCGTCTGCTGATAGACATAAATGCCGACAATGACTTACCGACATTATTGAGAACAACACTATCACTTACTCTAGTATCTCGGATTTTTATACAAAAAGAATCAATATAATTCTATGCTAATCAAACAATTTATTATTTGGATGAGACATAGTGTAATGCTGGCCACTGTTTAATCAAAGTCTGGCAAGACAAAACAATCACTTCAGCACGAGATGCACTACTTAAGAGACTATCAAGTGGTTTAAAGAAACCGAGTGGCACAGGAGAAAGGCTCATTCTTTTACATGCAGGCAATGAGTTTGGCTTTGTGGAAGGAGCTGAGTGTATTTTTAAGTCCAGAAAGACCACTGATTATCATGAAAAAATAAATGGCGATTATTTTGAAGCGTGGTTTCATAAATTTCTTCCCAAATTAAATCCATCCAGCATTATTGTTTTGGATAATGCTCCATACCATTCCTGTTAAGGTGGAGAAAATTCCTATGAGATCTTGTATAAACCAAATATATTGTATCTTGTATAAACCAAATATCCAAAACTGGCTGAACAGCAAAAACATTGATTGGCAGCCAGACATAATAAAATCTGAGCTGTTAGAAATTGTCACTGCTTATAGATACAAATTCGATAAATATTGGAACAACAAGATAGCAGAAGAAGCTGGTCACACTGTCCTGAGACTTTCTCATCATTGTGAAATGAATCTAATTGAGTTGATATGGAGTAAAGTCAAAGGTTGTGGCTTGTCAAAACACCACATGGAAGCTTGCTGATGTGAAGATGCTCATGGAAGAAGCATTAGGCAGTGTTAGCATGTGATTCATGGAAGGATTGCATCGATCATGTCAGAAAAATTGAAAATTTTGGACATTGGACAGTGATTGATCAGGAAGTGCCTCCTTTAACCATTAATACTACCACAGACAGGTCCGACTCTGATTGTGAGACTGACCTATCTGGAATCAAAAATTTGCCATTAACGTTAAGTATAATCCTTGTTGATCAAAACAGCCATTTTCAGGGCCATACTTTTTGATAAGGAGTTAGCCAAATCATGTTTAAATATTATTCTCTTAATTTTTTGATAGTTCATTGCAGTGCTGAGAAAAATAAAACAATTCCAAGTATTAATAAAAATAATAAAGCTTTTAAGAATACATAATAGCATTTTTATTATAACTTTTAAAATGAGCACATTAAAATTATTATTTAAGTAAATAAATAATGGAAAAATGCTAATAAAATCAAATTTTATAGTATATTTAGATCAATATCAGGGATATGATGACGACTTATGAAAACATTTTAATTCAATCATTTATGCACTAAAAAGTGGATAAATTATTGAAAATATGCTTCTTACACTTTGATAACTAACAATGGAAGGATTTGGTAATGTGTGCTATGCCACCAGACGACATCACTACCATCTCAAAGTGGAACAGACTATAAATGATACCAAATCCTTCCATTGTTAGTTGTGTGTGCTATGCCACCAGACGACATCACTACCATCTCAAAGTGGAACAGACTATAAATGAGATCAAAGATGATAATGGAGAACTTATTACTGACTGAGACAGTATAGTAGAAAAAGCAGCTGCCTTCTATGAGGAATTTCATAAACCAAGAGATCAAATGAGACAAACAAGACCAAGCCCAGCAAATATAGAAGACATCCCAGCAATACTACTGTAAGAAATAGAGAAAGCAAATTATGATGCTAAAATGCAGAAAAACCACAAAAGTCAATATTAACATCAAACTTCTAAAGGAAGAAGGAATATCAGTATATAAGCAACTCACCAGAATATTCTCTGACTGTATGCAAACATAACAGATACTGGATGATTAGAAAAATGCAGTCATAGTGCCAATACATAAGAAGGGAGGTAAAACAGATCTAAGAAACTACAGGCTTATCAGTCTACAGTCGACAATATAGAAAATATTCATAATCATCCTCACAAGAAGATTGGAACAAGCACTGGATTCAAACCAACCAAGAGAACCATCTTCAGGCAATTCGTTCTAAAAAATTCAAATCAAATTCCTTATTAGAATTTGATTCAAATTTTTTAGAACGAATTGCCTAAGATGGCTATGAAGCCGAAAACATTAGCGTTTTTATGTTAATAAAATATAGCAGAAGTTATGAACACATTTTGTTAATAAAATATTTATCTCAGCTGCTACAGTGCTAGATTATTCTCCTTTGATGAGAACAAGCTGGATTTCCAAAAAGGCTATTTGATAATGGATCATATACATACTGTCAATCAACTGAAAGAAAAATGTAAAGAATATCACATCCCACTCTGTATGATATAAAAGACTTTAGAAACTGTTTAAACTGTATGACATTCATAGACTACAAGAAAGCATTTGATTCAGTATCTATAGAGGCAATCCTAATGGCATTAAGAAGTAATCAGAACCAACAGTCATATCATCTATGAAGAAACAACAATGTATTACATTGTTGTTTCTTCATAGATGATATGACTGTATAAATTAAATACAGGAATTCAACAAATAGCTAATATAAAGACAATAGGAGAATAAAAATTCAACAAAGAGTTCGTCAAAGAGACAGCATCTCACTGAAACTGTTCACAGCTTACCTAGCAGAAATATTCTGACAAATAAATGGATGGGAACACAAAGGAATAAATATCAATGGAGAGTATCTCAACCACTTGAGATTTGAGGACATAATTCTTTTCCCTCAAAACACCAAATGAACTGCAGGAAATGCTAAGTGACCTGAAGACAAAAAGCAAGAAAATAGGACTGCAAAAATGAACTATGAGAAGACAAAGGTAATGTTCAACACAGAAGTAAACCCACAAATAGTGACAATAGAAAGCCAGATAACTGAAAAGCTGGAATAATACAAGGACTTAAAACAAGTAATCACAACACAAGATCAGATGAGAGAAATTCAATATAGGATGCAGTTGGATGGCATGCATACAGCTGATACAGTAATTTCCTAAGGGGAAACATGAAATATGAAAGAAGTGAAATATGGCTGTGAAACATGGCCATTCACAGCCATATTTCATTTCTTTGTTGTTGATGCTAATTCTATTTATTTTCTTACAAAGGACTTTGTTTCACAGCCATATTTCATTTCTTTGTTGTTGATGCTAATTCTATTTATTTTCTTACAAAGAAAATGAAACAGAAACTAGCATTAATTCAAAGAAGCATGGAAAAATATATGCTAGAATTCATTAGAGGGGACCACAAAAACTCCAGGCTAAGAGAACAAACTAAAGTAAGAAACATAATGACAGCAGTTAGAAGCAGTAACTGGTGTTTGGGCAAATTATATAGTGAGATATATAAATAACCTATGGACAAAGAGAATTACAGAATGGCAACCAAGGCAAGGGAAAAGATATCCTGACAGACAATACAAATGATGAAGAGATGATATAGGAAAAGTAATTGGTTCCCAGTGGATGCAAACTGCACACAATAGGTACATCTGAAAACAAAAGTAGAAGGCATATGTATCCAGCAGTGGATGAAACAGGAAATAATGGTGAACTGCTAATGAATAACCAATTTTTATGTATAAAACTGTTTATTTGCTCATCCTAAAAAATGTGATCATAATTACAACTCCTCCTCCTAAAAAAGTTAATCACTGCAGTAAACAGAAAAAAGTTTGCCATCATTGTGTAATCTCTCTCACTTGTGACAGAATAATTTCCTGTTGCTCAGTACTATAACAATTTAAAGAGATTTTTGAGAGATCAATTTAAAAAACTTTTAAAGAATGAATCTTAGAAATTCATATTCCTGCAGTCTCTTTGAGATTTAGTTTAATTACTCAAAACATAAGACTACAGGAACATGAATCACATATAATTAAACACAGCTCTGACAAACAGGTTTTATGAACAACACATACAAATTGATTGAGATAATGCTATAATCATTAAAAATGTAGATAAACTATAAGAAGATTATATAAATGAAGCAGTTACAATCCTTAAGAGTAAAGTTAGAAATGTAATTCACAACAATCAGAAGCAATTGTTTTCCCAGCATGGATGTTTGGGATTAACAAGGATTTATGAAAAAAAATCTATTGAGTTTCTGTATATTATTTATTTTAACAAATGTTGTTTTGTCAACATTTTTTTTAGATTTCAGTTCATAAAGATTTTGTAAATCACTTTATTAATTAATAATTATTTATTTTTTATATAACTATTGCAACTCTACTGTGCAGGCTGAAACTTTGAATTAAATTCAAAGATAACTCCATTAATGCAAAATATTCCAGAATATTTTTGAGTAAATAATATTTATATTTATGTAACATGTTTAAGAAAATACTTTTATCTAATCTCTACTGTTCTTGTCATTTATATTACTAGTACGTATAGTGAGGAGGTCATTAATTGACCGAAAATGTCATATTTTTCAGATTAGAATTATTTATGTTTCTTTTTTGAATTAATTATTGTCTTCTTCACTATTAAGTTTAAACAGTAATCTTCATTATTTTTGATTATTAGAAAGAGATATAAAAACTGAAAAAAAAAAAAAGAAAGAAAATGTTCCATGAGTTGATACCTATAACTGTTTAGTGATTTCATAAAATATTCTTTGCAAGAAAACATTAAACATAATACATCCAATTCTGTTTTTAAACAAACTTTTTTTACACAATTTTGATTTAACACGAATTAGAAAAAATTTCATTCTCTTTTTACACAATTTGTTTGAATTAACACAATTGACCCAAATTCCAAGAAAAATTTTGTGTTACAGTGAATGCAGCATTTGCATCGCATTATTCATTTCCATGTTGTACCTTTTTGATGTTTAATAGTATCAAAAATTTAAAAAAAAGTTAAAATAAATGCGCAAAAAAATTTATTAGTTTTTCAGAAAAGTCAATAAATGAAAACTTACAATTTTCAAACTATTTTGTCAAACATGATCCTGATGAGGAACTATCAGGAAAGTTTCAATGTGATCTAAAGTCATTAATGCATTTTACAGAGAATTATATAATGGCCTAGTCAAAACATGAATACAATGATTAATAACTGAATTTATTCTTAAAACCATTGAAACACCGGCATCACAGGAGACTAGCGTTAATTTTGTTCAAGAGATCACAGAAAGAATTTCACCAATAGAGCAAGACAATGATGACCAGGATATTTCTAGTGATAGCAGCAATATCCATGATGCAAACATATATGTTTATTGTCAGAAAGTGACAATGAATAAAGTCTAAAATGTATCTATTTATTATTTAATAGATAATTTTATTTTTATTTTTTTTTAAACAGCTATACAATGTTCAATTTTAAATGTTCCTGTATTTGAAATTAAATTGTAGCAAATAATCTAAATTTTTTTAGCCAAATTATAGCCCTTGAAACTTTAACGGTAACTTTTAATGATTAGAACGAATTTAAACTAATGTTAGCACCATCTCGTAATTAGAATAATTATTATTTTATTAAATCAATGAGTGGCGCCATCTATTAATTAAAGTTCCCTTGATGTTTAGATTATATAGAAATTAATTTGATTTGTTCTATTTGATATATTGTAAGCTAAAAGTTACTGAAGATGGCTTTTTAAGCTGAAAGATCTCTAGAAAATATTAAATATCATTCTTTTGCTTAAACATGTGTTGATCTCTAATTAATTAATTAATAATCAAAAATCTGTATGATTTAAATTTGTATTTCAAATTTTTTTTTGTATTAAGTAAAAGCAGTTTGAATTCAATAAACAAATAGACAATAATCTATCTTATTCTGAACCTAGTACTTTTATTATTTTTCACGTTCTTATCATCGGTAATATAACAGACTAATAGAAGACCTACAGCAACATGAATGGCATAATATTCTCCAGAAGCATGACTCAGTTAATTTAATTAAATATATGATCAAATGCCCTGCATATGAGCTGTGACTCTCAAGTCACCATAATTAAATTTTTCAAGATGATATAATAAGGTTATATATCATTTTGAGATATATATGTTCATATACTACAACTTTTGACTGGTGAATTTGTAATTCTGAGATGTTCCTCCATTTAACAGTTGAGTCTTGTTGCTGTTATTATTATTATTCTGTATGTTACTGATAACAGGCAAATATTCAAAAATAATTTATTAAAAATTAATAGGCTAAAAAAAAAAAATCCTAGATTTTTGTCTACTTTACTTTCCTGCATTTGTAATATTACTATCCAATATTATTTACTTTAGTTTGTTGTAATATTGTCATTAAAAATTTTTTATTAACATATAATATTTTATTAAAAGAAAAGTTGTCAAATATAGTTAATAAATCTCTAGTATCCATAACAACATTAATTTAAATTTATGACTATTACCTGATCTATTTGTCCTTTACATTGTAAAATTACTACTTCTAATAATTTAGCTGCATGACATTCTGCATCCTCCCCAGCATCACCATTTAATATCTGAAATAAATCATCTCTTTTAAAACAAAAAGTGATTTTATAAATTAAATTATGCAATACTGACTGAAACATTTACTCATTATGTGTACCAATATTATTGATAACAGAAAATACAACTATTATATGAGTGAATTGACAATTAATTTTCTTTATTTACTATTAACTGAAAAATATAAATATTACATATTTTTTTTATTTACATTTACATTAATTTAATATCATATTTAATGTTTTCAGGTCATTGAAAAATGCTGATGATGGCTATATGATAACCGAAAACGTTCCAATAAAAGAATTTTTGTGTTGATATTCAACTGCTTCCTACTGCTGTTATTTTAAAGGATTCTTTTCAGGTCCATTGACATGTAAACATGTCATGGAAGTGAAATGAAAAAAATATATAAAGCATTAAAAAAAAATTAAATCCCAATTTAATTTTTGTACTTATTGAATGAAAACATGCATTTCCAACAGTGGTTCTTAAATTACATTTTTATGAAAATTGTTTTGAATCAATCCTCTTAGTAGAAACTGATTTTTTCATTTACTTCTTTTTGAATTTTTAGTCTATTATATGAAAATAATTCTGGTTTTGGCTTGAAATAAATTATATTTTTGAAATTTTAAATAAAAATTGAATCTTTCCTATGATGAGCTATAAAATTCTGAAAAATTATAAAATATTGTAGATAATATGAAAATAATATTAATTCTGTTAAATTATTATTATTTCTTAATCATTCATTTTCTGTTTCATTTTTACTGTTTTATATGCAAAAAACAAGAAAATCAAATTTATGCATGCTCAATTACTACAACTGTCACGAGACCAATATGCATATTAAATTGTATACTTTTACACTGTGTATTATCTCAAAAAAGGAAACTTTTTAGACCCATATTTATATAGCATTTTTACTTTATTTTGATAAGTACATCTGTGATTTAAATTTGGCCAAACTTTTAAATGCCTTTCAATCCTACTATTTAAAGGCATTTTTATTGTTTTATGGCAGTCAGACATTTCTCAGGAAATTCCAGTCAAGCCTACTTTACTGTGCTTCATGTGGTAATGTGTGTAGTGTGGCATTAAAGAATCTCAAAGCTAATCAGAGTAAAGAATATTATAGTTGTTTATATGTATGAGCTTGTGAGGAGGTTAACTCCAACCTATCCTATTTTATTTTATTATGCACTTTATTATTTATTGTTATTTTCGTATTATCTAACGTATTATATTTTAGTTTACGAGTTAACTTACTTCCACCTTCTCCGTCGTCGCTCGCAATCATGTGATACGGAATCGGTAACCGTCCTCCGAAAGAGCTGTCCCAAGTAATGACGTCATCATCTAATCTAAGTAATTTTATCACTGGTCCGATATGAGAATGTAAGAATGATCTCGTATTGATGTTTTGTTAATATATAAATTAATTGTAAAGAGGATAACATGAATGAATAACTCTGTAAGCTAATAAATTATATAATTAAATTGTAAAGAGGATTCATGAATTGACTACTCTGTAAGTCTGATATGAGAATGTAAGAATGATCTCGTATTGATGTTTTGTTCGTATATATAAAGAGGATGACATGAATTGACTACTCTGTAAGCTAATAACTTTAAACTTGTTACATAAGAGTATGTAAAAAGCAGCACAGGACTGAGTCACTCAGTATAAAAGCCTATGAAAAACAGCAACCGTAAAGTTGGTTAATGTGACATTGGAATTCTTGTAAAGGTCTACAATTTGCTTGAAGTTTGTATCGGTGGTGGAGGTAGTAGCATTTAAGTAGTACTTAAGGTTTATTTCTTGTGAATAATTGATTGTTGATTTTGAGTTGGATTAAACCAGTTTTGTTGATTAATTGCTTGTTGCTTTATTATAGTTTCAATAAAGCATTTATTAACAATTTTTGTAAGTGTTTTGGAGTCTAATAAATTTATATTTTTTGTTAATAACTTGTTTCAGAATTCCTTCAATGTATTAGCGCAGTTTCTAACATCATTGTTTGTTCTAGTCTAACACTTAATCGGCACTTTTAGTTTAAGTTCCAATTTCCAGAATTATTAACGAGAATTATTGTTAGATTGTTTTGTAGTCAATTAATTTTAAGTTAGAAGTTAGTTTAAGACCTGAGCTCAGGCCGAACTCTGGATTGCAGAGTCGTTAGAACCGTCAGGTTTAGTTGTATAATAATATTGATATTCGTTAAAATTCGTGACTTTTCTGAGCTCAGGCCGAACTCTGGATTGCAGAGTCGCTAGAACCGTTAGGTGCTTGTAATTTATTATTATTGACATTCGTTCTAATCCGTGACTTTGCAAGCTAAAGGGATTTTTGTATATATGCGATTTTTTTTAATATGTAAATTCAAAAATTTATAAAAAATTAAAATATAAAGTTGCTGATACGAAGGAAAAACATTTCAATAAACATAAATTATCAATAAAAATGACAATATTTTAATAAATTTATGTTACTTTTCAATTAATCATACAATATAACTTCATTAATCAAAATTTGTATTATACTTGTTTCTTATTGATTTTTTGAAAACATGGATCAATTTTCTTCATTCATGGCATGTTTTATTCAGCAGATCTGCTGCTATCCAAAAATGCCAGTGTTTCTGTTGGATGGCTAAGATTTCATATAAAAAAAACTATTTTTTTAATCATTGTCATATATGGAATAAAAAGTTGTGAAAAAAAAAACAAGAAAAAATTGTTCATGCTGTTAGAATCAGAATGAAAAATGTAATAAACAGTAAAAATTTCAAAATTTTTTGACAAAAATTCAGCAATATATCATAATTTTAATTTTTTGCAAATTAATTAGGCTTAATTGAAATTACTTGACAGTCAGCAGCTACAGGCAGAAATTGATTAATGTAGATTCAAGGAGTTAGTACATTACACTCAAATTTACTGAATTCAATTAGAAAAATATTTCTTAATCTCAAATATTTAAATCCTCTTATCTTACATTTAAGAGATTTGTATTCAAAAATCAGATATATAAAGATCTGTTATCTATCAGATTTGATCTCTTCAGTTCTCTAACCCTAAACAATAAACTGATTAGGATCTGTGAAACAGATCCTAATCAGTTTATTGGAATTTGTTTAAAGGTTTTTGAAAAAAGAGCATAATTATTTTGTGATGATGATTCCTCAATGTTTTCTGATTGATATTTCTTATTTTAAATGGTTTTTACAAAAATTTATTTAATAGACTATTTTTTTTTCTTTTTAAATCACCTTTTTCTCTCCTTCATTCTCTATATTCTATAGGAGGAGGCTAAAATGTTGATATTCTCATCATGACAAAAATGTGCTAAGGATCTGAGATTTGCTCCCCAACTTATCCTTCTCTACATATCCACCTCCTAGGCCACACATTTCTTACATCTGTGGAATAGTTGTTAAAGCCCATCTTTATAGAAGTCTGCAGATTTGGAAGCAAACCAGCTCTACACAGAAGCAATGACCTCCTCATCATCGAAGAAACTTCTTCCCTGTAAACTATTTTTTTTTGTATTTTAAAACAGGAAGAAATCTGGTGTCAGACTGAAAGAATACAGGGAATGGAGCAAGATTTCATAACTATATTTACAAAGAAAAATGACTGTTTCTGTAGCTTTGAGTGCAGGTGCATTGTCAGCTAGCAGTAACACATTTTTATCATCAAACCACATCTTTCTTCCTTAATATTGCCATATAACTTTTGTAGTAAGTGCCCATTATTGTCAATCTTTTTTGTAAGTAATCTGTCAATATGACACCATTGTTGTCCCAAAACACAGACAACATGATTTTGCTTGGGTCATATCATGTAGGTTGGTGTAAATACATTCAAATTTCTCTTTCCATCATTTCACAGTTTTGTATGATGGTCATTACTTGCTGTACACAGCTGACATCTCTTTGTGTACTACTTGTACAGTTTTCACTTGAAGATGAATGAACTGTATTATGGCTCAATGTTCAATTTTATCCAACATGATATCATTATTTACTATCATGCTTCTAACTCCATTTAAACTGTCAAAACAAAACAAGGCATGCATATTAGTAAGATGGTTGTTTACAATTACAAATCTATAGTGCACACACAACCCAGATGATAAAGAAGTAAGAATTTTTTCTATAGATTATTGTGCTGATGTCGTTCTGATTATATGTTGAAATAAAGTTACTTACACAAATTCTTTACAAAAATTAATTTTTTACAGTATGAACTATAAAATCTTAAAATTTAAAAAAATATTATATATAATACCAAAATTTTGCTTAATATTAAAATAGCCAATATTTTTTATTAATTATTAATAATCATCATCATCAATTTTTGAATTTTTGAAAATGAAATAAAATGAATTTTACTTCATTTTCATTGTATTTTTTGTCAAAAATGAGAAATTACTAATGTAAACAAAGATTTTCCATTAAAGGGGCATGGCATTTTTATTGGTTAATTGCTGCTACTCCTTTCTTGCCAAGCTTATTACACTCTGGAAAGTGGGTATGGGAAGTGACATGGGAATGCCCCATTGGAAAGTTCAATTAGAGCAAAGTAAAGAATATATTTATATAGCTATTTATGTATGAAATAAGGAAATTTTTGTATATATTTGTTTTTTATATAAATTCAAAAATTAATAAAATAATTAAAATAAAAATTATTGAAATGAAGATAAAAATTAAAATTTTTATAGATTTGTAATAAATTTTTTGAGCTAATAAAGTGTAAACACATCTATTGGATGAGATAATTATATGTAAACAGATCAAGGGACAAAATAAAAAAAATAAATATTGTAATCTGGATCATTTTAATGAATTATTGGAAATGTGTTTTATGTTTCTTATTAAAAATAATAGCTTTTAATGATAGTTTCCTAAATTCTTTTCATTTTTGGAATTTTTTATACAAAGTTTTTACTAAAATTGGTTTGAATAAATCCTATTTGTAGAATTCTCATGTTTTGTTTTTATTCTTGATTTTCTAGATAATTATATTCATATTTTTGCAATTGTGTTTTCAGAATTTTAAACCAAAGATGAATTTCAAAATAAAATGAACTGTATGATGAACTATAAATTCTTAAAATTAAAAATTATTATAGATAATATGAAAATATTCAGCAATTCCATTAAAATATGCAATATTATTTGTTAATTGTTAACTTTTTATTTCATTTTCATTGCTATTTAAGCAAAAAATGAGAAATTTGTAAGCATTTACAGCATCCTTTGTAAATATGGATTATATCAAGGACCCTTGTATGATGAAATTGCTGGACAAAAGAGATTTGGATACACATAGTCACATGGATAATATATACAAAATAATTACACAAAAAAGGTGTGTGAAAAAATATTAAAAGATAGGTGACAGAGCTAGAGGGGAACAGTTACAATAATAATAAAAGTATCTTAGAAGTTACAAAATCAATAAGAATGCAGGAATAGAAGAAATGTATAGACAATATAAGAAGAAACATTACATTTATAGAACATCATGGGATGTTAGGCAGAGAGAATACAATGTTAAGTAAATAGATCAAGTATGAGAATGGAATGGGATAGGATGAATGTTTTCTTTCACAGGGAAAACAGTTGAGATGCTAGAGTGCTAGAAGAGATAGAGATATAGAAAAGAAAAAACTGAGAAGCAACATAATAAACATAGATCTGAACGAAAATTTCCAATTATTCTGGAGGAATGCACTAATATTTCCACAATGAAGGCCAAATGCATATAGAAACAATGGAAGTGGAAAAAACTTAAAAAAATTCAGTTATACAGAACAAAAAAACTTTTTAAACTTTTGAACTCATAAAAATAACTACATATAAAAAATTGATATGAATTTTTGTGTAGCATATATTTAAAAATTATATATTATTATTATTTACATAAAATAATTATCAGTTTTTATCTACACACAGAACATGAACAATGAAATTGTTTAACTAGTATGAAGAGTTGCAAACCAAAGATAATTATTTCTTCACTATCCCAGAAAAGAGCATCTATTATCTTCTCTGCATTTGCTGTGATGCAGTTCTTTTTTTACCATATTAATCAATGTTTCCATTCAGCTGATGTCTGATTTCTATATTTAAATGTAGAACCAACATTTCATCTATTGTTATAACTAAAGAGAAAAATAAAACATTCAATGATCATTCAATTTGCAATGAAGCAACTGGCTGTTCACTTAAATTTACTCACCCATTGACTTGTTGTTCAACCAGGAGTTGACAATGATGATGACAAAGTTGCCTAATCCATAGATAACTGCCCTAGTTGCCCTCTCTATGGCCAGAAGTTCCATAAATAAAACATAAATCTTCAGAATGATAGTTGATAGAAATTGGATGAATAGTCTTTCATACCACATTTTAGGACATGTTAGCAAAAAAGTTCCATAGTCACTATACACTAAATAACTAATAATAACCATAAATAAGAATGGTACAATGATGATGACACAATGATAGACAGGTACAAGAGAATTCAGGTGAATTTTTGCTGAGTTGATGTGCAGATGGCTTATATATAGGTAAATCCAGGCCTGAGGCACAATTTGGGTACTTAGATGATTTACATAATTTCTCAATGAAAAAGTATGAATTTACATAAATACATGATGAAATATGAGACATCCAAATGGTGATTTTCTTTCTTCTTTATTCTGCAATCTTCTTTTCTGTTAATTTCCAACAGACAATGATGAGATGATATGCAACTCCAGATAAAATAACAAAAACAATATAAGTTATTAGTTAATTTTGTAGAGTAGGCAAAGGCCGAATTTTCACAAAGTGAGCATTATTTGGCACAAGTAAATAAAAATGTTTTTTTTTGTTAAGAGATTAGCTGCTTTAGAACTCACCTGACTAACATTTTAATGTCTTCATTGAGAATGATATGCATGAAATTGATGAAAATGATTATACCTATTCAATTTCATTTGCTGTCCTATCAATTAAAATTATTTCTACCATTTAATAGATACTATCAGAATAATTCCAAGATCTTAAACAAATAGTATATTGTCAAAAGACTCTTATTCTTCATGAAATTTGCATATCTATAGAGTTGTTCAGAAAGTAATTTCATTTTTTCATGAAAATTAACAATAATTTTTTATAATATATAAATATTTTATTTAACTAGAAATTACCCGCTCATATAAATGAGCGGAAATATAATCTTATAATACTGTATATAACAACGAAAAATACTTCCAAATTCGTGTAGGGAATCCATCAATGAGAGAATCATAAATGGCATCCATTATTATGTTACATCTGCGAAATCTGTCTTTTTAGAGGAACTACAATTTCAATGTAATTTTTATTCTTTAATTTTTAAATTATTAATTATAACAAATAATTTTTGCTGTCGCAGACATCCAAAAATTAGACCTTTCTAAAGGTACTCTATTTATAGAAATCGGTACAGTAGTTCAACCGAAAAAGGGACATCCAGCCAGCCAGCCACGTTTGACTATTAATATATATGATTATATATTGACCATTTTAGTCCTATACATTTTGCCATCTTACTGGTAGTAGCATGATTACATGCTTGTAGAACTTCTGATCTTTGCTTGCAAAAAATTAAACCAAGTAATTTTTGACAACATTTGAACTAAATGTTTTGTCATCTAAAGAGTTCTATAAAGACTGGAACAAGTAATAATCAGAGGGTCCAGATCTGGCAAATATAGCAGGTGCGGTAGTACATCCCATCCAATCTGTAACAGCTTCTGGCAAGTCATCAATCTTATATGAAGTCTGGCATTGTCATGGTAAAACACTACACCTTTTCTGTTAATCAATTCTGGCCTCTTCTATTTGATGGAATCACTCAATTTGGCCAATTGGTGGCAGTACACTCAAGAATTAATTGTGGAATTATCTGGCAGAAGCTTAAAAAAACAATACCCTTGAAATCCCACCAAACAAAGAGCATCACTTCTTTTGATGAATATTGGCTTTCAAATTGCTTTGAGCTGGTTCATTTCTTCTGCTCCATGATCGCATGTGTTCAAAACTGTTGTAAACAATCCATTTTTCATCACCAATTATGATTCCCTTCAGAAATGATCATTTTTTCAACATTTGAGCAGCAAATCACAGATGTCAATGCCATTGGAGCAAATCTCTTTCTTTGAGAACATTTGGAACCCAAATATTGAGCTTTGAAACAAAACCAAGTCATTTCAAATGATCATGAACGATTGATTTTGAAAAATTCAATCTTGTAGCAATTTGTTGTGTTATTATTCAGCAGTTTGCTTCAACCAATGCCTTTATTTTGTCATCATCAGCTTCAACTGGCTTTCCAGAATGTGGTGCATCTTTAATATTGAAATTGTCAGAACGAAATTTTGCAAACCAGTTTTGGCACTGACATTTTGTTAACACATTTCCATATATTTCACATGACTTTTTTCTTGCTTGAATGGCATTCTTACCTTTTTGGTAATAAAAACGCAAAACATGCTGAAAATCTCCATTTTATTTTTCATTTTGATATGACCAAAAAAAAACTGAACAAAATCAAAATTTTTTATAAATAAACCTTGAAATGTCAGCTGTCAAAATATATAATGACAATAGGGTTTAGAATGAAGTTAGTTGGTAAAAAATACAACTAACAACACTAGTGGGAAAAAAAACAAAATTACTTTCCGAACAATCCAATGGGTGCACACATTCTTCGTATCCATGACATCTTCAGGATACATTTTTAGCATTTCCTACTAGCCTAGTGGATTTTAGTGGGTGTTTTTCTGTTGAGATATAGAGATCAAATAATCACATGTTATTCTCAATGAGAAGATAACTATTTTAAATACAGTATTATTAATATAGTTAACTTTTTCCTTTTTATTGTGAGTCATTGCATCATGCTCAAAACTAATAAAAATTTTAAATACTACTAGATCACAATTTTTACATTTGTAGTAAAAATTTGAAAATCTTTGTGGAAACTTTTAAAATTATTGCTTGCAATCCAGAATTAAGCCATAAATACATGCTTCAATATTATTAGATCATTAAAACATTTAATAAAGTTTTCCTTAAGATCAGTCATATGCAGGCTTAGTCTGTTTTTATAATAATACAATACTTGAAAAAAAGACTCACTTGAAAATCTGGAGATGTGAGACCTGGAATTGAACTGAATTTTCCAAGGTAGTAAGCAAATGCTTTACCACACAACCAAGTATTTTAGTCTAGTACTACTGCCCACTTAAAACTCTGCAGAAGATAATTTATATCTCAGAGTCTCAGTGCTACCTATGGAAAATTTTTGCGTCATTTACATGAATAAAAAGTATCGTATAATGGTGGAAGACCTGCAAAACATTGGTTCGTGCTCTCAAAAATTTTTCAAGATCATGCATAAATCCTCAAAAATTCCACACCTTCCTATTTCATTAGTTTAAACTACATTAATTCAATTTTGCATTGGTTTTTTCATTTTTCATTAAAAAAAAAATCAATAGTTTTCCTAAGAAACTAACTATCTTGTGAGATTTAACATAACTCCAAATATAACATCATCACTTTTAATATTTAGAATTGTTAGTGTTGTCCCTAGGTGGTACTACAAACATTAGTGGAAATTGCTGTCATTAGTATGAAGGGAAGCCAAAAGTTCTTATCCTCACCATGTTTTATGTGTGTGTTACTAATATGCATGCCTTATTTTGTTTTGATAGTAGAAAGTGAACAAAATTGAATATCAAGCCAAAATACTGTTCCTTCATCTTCAAGGGAAAACTGCACAATCCACAAAGAGATGACAGCTGTATATGGCAAGCAATATCCATCATATGAGATTGTGAAACAATGGAAATGGGAATTCAAATATGGTTACACCAGCCTACAGGATGACCCAAGAGAAGGCTGCCCAAGCAAGGTTATGTTGTTTGTGTTTTGGTACAACAAAAGTGTCATATTGATAGATCATTTAAAAAAAGAATCAACAAGAACAGGGACATATTACAGGATCTTGCTCAAAAGTTATGGGACAGTATCAAGGAAAAAAGATGTGGTTTGCTGTCAAAAGTGTCTTGATGGTAGCTGACAATGCACCTGCACACTGAGCTTCAGAAACAGTCACTTTTCTGCACAAATATGGATATGAAACCTTGCATTACCCTTATATAATCTGACCTGGCACCTTCAGACTGCTTCCTGTTTTCAAATATGAAAAAACATTTACAGGGAAGAAGTTTCCTCATTGAAGGATCATTACTGATGTGTCAGGAGGTCATTACTGCTGTGGAGAACTGATTTGCCTTCAAATCAGCCAATTTCTACAAAGATGGAATTAAACAACTGTTCCATACAGGTAAAAGTGTGACCCTAGGAGGTTGATCTATAGAAAAGGAAAAGTTGGAAGACCAAATTTCAGATCTCTAGTATATCTGCATAATGATGAGAGTAAGAACTTTTTGGCTTCCCCTCATACTGCAACTTCCATAGGATTTTATACTTTTTTTTAATAAAATATTTTATGTTGAGATTGACGTGCTGTTAATTTATGATAGGAATATTTTTTTTATTTATAGTTTATTTATCTAAATTAAATTGTAAACATTAACTTTTTCCATTCTAATAAAGTTAATCACTCAAACTGATTGTTATTTTTATAAAATACTAGCTAGTGTACCCAGCATTTCACAGGATTTGTAGAGAATATTAGTTTCTTATTTAAAGATTTTTTGATAGCTACAAATGATATTCTACCTGTAAACAAGGCTGGAAAAAGTCAAAACCTTTGGTATATGATGATATTATAGTACATTAAAACTTTTGTGACTACACACTAATGTTTTAAGATATCATCCATTGTTATGCTATAATGATGTTAAGCACTGTTGACATTCTGGAACATCATCATTTGTTATGTTGGAACATTTGTTATGCCACTCAGTGCTATGTCACAATGACATCACACATTCAATAGATAACATTTTATGACATCATCCAACAGTACTTCATATGTCAGAATTGTGACAATGTTGTAGCAATGATGTCATTGCAATAGCATTGACAGTCATACACTGATAATATTCTGGGATGTCATCCATTATTATATCATAAAGACAAACTTTTCTGAAGTCACTAGCTGTTATATCAAAATGACACCAAATCATGCTTGAGAGACCATGACTTCATTCCTACCTCAAGTTTTGTGACTTCAACAACAATCAGAACAGGCTAACAGATTTAAATATGTATTTTAAATTGCAGTCCCAAAATGCCCCATTCCTGAAGCAATTTTGATCCAGGATACTCTATGTCACCCACAGAGAAATTCACCATGCAAAGTTTGGTAGGTCAAATGATGTGGGAATCTATGCAAAACAAACTCAATGTACCTGACCTTCTGGAGCAATTTTGATTTTGGATATCCTATGTTACTCATAGGATCATGGGATGTCATTACTACAAAGTTTGGTTCCAACAGATCAGACAGTGTGGGAGCCTATGAGGAACAGACTGACATATATATAAAATGCAAACATTGCATTTTATATACAAAGATTTATCTCCATTGTATTTATTTATTTTACATTTATTAATACTGACTCAATAAACAGGATATCTGGGTAAACTTTTATAACCTGATAGACCAGAGATGAGAATTTTAATTATTAAAACGTCTGTTTGAATACTTCATATGAAATGACTTGTTCTTTCTTCATTTGAATAATTTTTAGGTAAATTTTTTTTAATTTTAAATTTTAAAAATTATTTTTATTTTCAAATTTATATCAAAAAATAAAAAAGACACAACAAACCACTCGAACCCTATCCCAGAAGATAGAAGAACACAAACAAGATATAATAAAGGAAGCTGACTACAGCTCTATCAATAGAGATATATGCTAATGACTTACACATAAACTGGGATAATATGAAGATTATAAAGCCCAACAACATAACGATGCAGGTCTTGACAACAGAGACAATAGAAATAGTGAGGAGGCAGAAAAATGAAAAAATCTTAAATGATAGACCGCCTGTAGAACTACCTCTAACATGGATTTATGCTATAGAGATAGTAAACAAACGAAGACACCAGTCATAATTTAAAGTATTAAATGTTAATCTTATTATATTTTATACGTATTTTTAATTTTATTCTATTTTAAATGTATACATCATGAAACATTATACTATGTACAGTTCATTGCAAAAAGGTAGCCACCTAAGTGGCAGATGTTTGGCTTCCTTACAATACTTACAAACCAATGAGATTAATCAATTCAGGTGCGAATTCGAGTTTGCAAAGCTTTGGACGATTCCATATATTTTTTCTAAGCAACAGGGTTTGGTAGACTTAATGACAGGTGTTCAATCATTTTTTCCGAAAATTGATTTTGAGCATTTATTAGGAAAGTTTCAATTTATTATTTACAAATTAATCTATGTTGTTATTAATTTTGACAAAATGCAGCATTATATAGTCGTATATTTACAAATTAATCTATGTTGTTATTAATTTTGGCAAAATGCAGCATTATATAGTCATAACTAAAACGAGTAATTAAGTTGTTAAAGCACCAAGCAAATACACCAGCAATAACATAATGGTGACTATGGGAAGTATTTTATTTTATTGTTTTATTCGAAAATCCATTAAGATGTTTTATTTGAAAATATATACTTCTTTCTGCATTTGTAATAAAATTAAAAACGGTTCCAAATGATTCTCATTGATAAAATGCTTATTTTCCATTAATTGAATGATAAAAACCAAACGATATTTATTTCGTTTCCATGACAACTTAATCGTCGGATTTAAAAAAGAAAATATAAAAATTGAACGTGAGTGTCAATATGAATTTTAATGTTATTATGTCTGTTTTGGTTTTCTGTGAGTGTCAAAATGGTTGGTTTTAAAAAAGAAAATATAAAAATTGAACGTGTGTGTCAAAATGAACGTCGGTTTTAAAAAAAGAAAATATAAAAATTGAACGTGAGTGTCAAAATGAATTTATGTCTGTTTTGGTTTTCTATAATTTTTCTAATAAGAGTTTTTATTTGTGGTGGATAGTCAAATTTATAGTTTATCTTCTACCATGTCTTTCTGAAAGTTTGGTATAAAGACAAAGTACAGGTAGGCCTCGATTAGTGCAAATAATTGGTTCCATGAATTTCTCGCACAAATCGAATTCGCACTATTTGAAGTATTAACTATATGTAAAATATGGTAATTGGTTCTTGCTTTGTGAGATTCCGGCCATTAGCTAACTTCACAATGAATAACCACAATACTAACTTAACACTAACTGTTTAAGAAATATTCATTTTCATATTTTACATCGTTGTTCATCATCTAAATTAATAACTTACCAGGAATTGCGTCCATCAAACCAGTGTTGCAGAGTCGGAGTCGGATTTTAAAACTACCCGGAGTCGGGAGTCGGAGTCGGATTTTTAAACTGCCCGGAGTTGGAAAAAACAAACGACTCCCGACTCCTTAAGTCCCTATTTACCTAGAGCTAGTGATATACATATCATTTCTAACTATTTAAGGCTAATGATAGTAAATTATGAATAATATCAATTATCTAAATTTATGAAAAGGCCCCTATAGTGTTTTTAGTTAATTTATGAGTCTCAACTCTAAGTGATAAATTTTTGCCTTTTGGAGCCATATTTAGTCTATTTTATGGAAAGTGTTGTGGTCTAAGCCAAACTGAAACTTAGGCATAGGATTCTGATTAATGATTAAAATATAGTCCTATAGCCAATAATCGAAATCGCATCATTCGAACTCACACTAATCGAGGCCTACCTGTATAACAGATTTCAATTGTTACATATTTACGTATTATGTTCTATTTATTAATAAAGATATAACTATCTTTTACTATTGTTTTCACCAAAACATAAAACAATTGGATTTGATTGGTAAAGATATAAACCCAAAACATGATAAAACAATTGGACTTGATTTATAAAGATATAAATGCTAATCTCAGTTTCTACAAAAATTTTATTTTAAAAGATCATTTCTTATGAAATACTTTAATTAATTATATCCAAATGTTTATTTTGAACTAGTCATATATAAATATGCAATTGCTTTAGATTTACCTTTTGCTTTTTTTGCTTTGATGTCTTTTATTGTCTTTCGAATATATATGTTACCGGCAAAGTATGAAAAGCAGGCATTGTATAGAATGCCTGACATTTTTGGACAAAGCAGGGCTCGACAAACCCGGTAGCCAAGTAGCCAATTGCTACCAGAATTTCCATTTTGGCTACCGCTTACAAACAGGTGGTAGCTATTTGGCCACCGGCTAATGCAAACAGCTGATTCTAGGGACTCCGATATTGTAAAGAAGGCCGTAGTCCTAATTATATTTAAAATCTGAACCTTTAGGACAAATTTCTTCCCTGTATGCTTTAAATTTATCACAATATTGTTTAATGTTTTTATTATGATAGCCGAGCGCCTAAACGAATCGCTTTGTTTACATTTCGATCCCGACCGCCATGTTTTCTCCAAACTCTCTCTTATTGGCTGCCAGATTTCGTCTTCCGTAGCTGTCAAAGTGTACTTAAATATATTCATTTAAAAAAGAGATGATAAAATATATGCATATAATTTGATAAATTTCCTTTCAAAAAAAGAAAACAAAGAGGTTTACTCTTACAAGGAAATTAACTTGTTT
>AYEL01091285.1:0-60121 GCA_000484575.1 Olivierus martensii
ACTGAAAATGCTTTTCTTTTTAGCTTATGTTGAATTTACAGTTTGGTGCTTGGAATGTTTTTCTGGGGAACCTTTCAATTTTCTGTCGATAAAAGTATGTTGTTACCATTAATAGGCCCAAAAAATTTCAAATTGATTTTAACGATATACTTAACCTGGTTTTACCGACGTGCAAGTCTCGTTTTTGAGTTGGCTACCATGAAATTTGCAGTGGTAGCCAATTGTCTACTCAACTTTTTGAAATTTGTCAAGCCCTGACAAAGTATTAAATGATTAGTATTATATATACTTTCCCTAGGCATTGTATATAATACTTGGGCATTATATAGAATGACAGATGCTATTTAGGCAAAGTATTAAAAGAGAGTCATGAAATCTATATATGAAAATACACGAAAGATGGCATGGGATTAGGTTAGATAAATATATTAAATCTTCCCAAGATTTTTTGAAACGCTTACATGAGGTCGTACTTACAAGAAGTGAGACAAGAACTGTCTTAGATTTTGAGTCCCTCTACCCTTCCCTGAACCTGAGCACCATGTGTCTTTTGTTTTACCGTTTTCTTATGAAACACATGCAGGGAGAAGACCAGGACCTTGCAGTGCTTAGAGATATTGTGCATCTAATCTGCCATAACTCATTCTTTGAATTTAAGGGCCTTTTTTACAAGTCCAAGGTGTCCCAATTGGTAGTCCCATGGCAAGAGTCTTGGCAGAGATAGTGGTAAGGGAGGTAGAGGGGCAACTACAGAAGAGTCTCACAACTAATATCTTATTGTATTCTAGATACATTGATGACATATTTATACTCTGGAAGAGCTATAGCATGGCAGAGGATCATGAGAGGCATTTTTCTAAAGACCAGTATGGACTCAAGCTTAAACGAACACACGAGAGTAAGAGGGAGGCAAATTACTGGATGTTAAAATCCTAGCTATAAGAGAAGGACTCAATACCACCGTATACATAAAGCAGACTACCACGCCTGTCCTGATTCCTAGGTGGTCATATGACCCCTGGTCCTACAAGAAATCAGCATTTGTAGCCTACTTTAGAAGGAGCTTGACACATTGTAGCAATGAAGTGTACAGAGAGTAAGAACTTAAAAGGATATACAATTGGGGTAGGAAAGGTGGGTATAGCATGAGTTTTATGATAAAAATCTACAAGGAGCAGAAGGCTAAGTTTGAAAGAGAAAGCTAGTCTCTCAGCCAGCAAGGAGATCCATCAGCCAATGAGGAGGCACTTGAAACTGATAATAGGATCCCTAATACCTTTTAGGCTAAATAATAGTAGGACAGTAAAGAGAATGCTTAAAACTGCTAATTAAAGATACACTTATAAAAGACCTCCCACAATTTTTAGCCTGCTATGGAATGATAAAGAGAAGCGTAGCAAAGAATATAATTCTGGTTTTATAAAATTCCTGTATGCAACATAGAAGATAACAGTCTAGAAGTTTATGTGGGTACCACTGCTAGAAACTTTAAGGATAGGCTGGCAGAGCACAAGAACAACTTAGTTAAAGGTAATCTTGTCACTGCCCTAGCGCAAAGGGCATTCAAAAAAGATGTAAGTATTATATGCAAAAAGCAAAGGTAGTCAAAAATGTTTATGACTGGAAAGATCTGCTGATAAGAGAGAAAACTGAAATTCTAAAATCCAACAAAACTGAGAGTTATTAATATTAGGCAGGCTGAAGAAATGAGCAGTGCATGGAAGTATGCTGTGCACAAGCACTGTTAGTTAATCTCATTCATCTTTTAGATTTAATTTTTAATGTCGGATCTAATGATCTTATTTTCCCTGTTGTTTGATGTTTTATTATAACCTAGCATTTTTAACCAAAAAATATTAATATTTTTGGCCAATTTTTAATTAATTAATTTTTAAATATTATTTAAAAAATATTCTATATTCTGTAATTTTGAATTCCATGTAATTCTAAACATGTGTTCTCTTAAAATGCAGGGTTTTCGCTTCTGCTGATTGTTTTTGCTGCACACAATTCTCTCATAAAATGCCGGGTTTTCGCTTCTGCTGATTGTTTTTGCTGCACACAGTTCTCTAATAAAATGCAAGCTTTTCTCTTCTATTGATTGTTTTTAGTATTCCTTATTCTTTATGAGATTTTCGCTTCTGCTGTTTGTTGCGTTCACAGTTCTTTTATAAAATGCAAGATTTTCGATTTTGCTGATTGTTTTTAGTATTCATAATTATCTTATAAAATGCAAACTTCACGATTTTTCATAAAAGCAAGTCACACAATCCGGAAACAAACTGAAAATGTTTTCATTTAGTGTCATTCTTGTACGAAAAAGGACGTAAACAATTGCAAATTAAACGTGATAGAAACAAATTAATATAATAGAATTCAGATAGATATTAAGTGTTTATATTCGGCGATCTTCCGTAAGTGTGCTAATTTATTTTTATCCTTTTATATCGAGTGGTTCATAGTTCAAAATTCCTCATTAAAGATCGGCGCTGTTCGACAGTAATTTAAACCAGCTGTTAAATTACAAACTCTGAATAGAACTTCAGGTAATGATGTAGGAGATAAATCAACAAAGCTAAAGGATTGATCCTACAACGGACAAAAGTCGATGACAAGTCCCACTGGGAACAGCATCCCAATACGATAATAATGAAAGCTGAACACGGATCCTTATCAGCATAAGTCCATTCAGTAACTACTAACTTTTCCACCCAAACTCAATTAAAACTCTATTAAGAAGTCGGAAATTAATTATTTCTCTCGCATTTGTATAATTTTTATTATTACCTCATCTTTGCCTACTCAAAAATCTATACAACTTTGCATAATCACCCTTTTCAGACTGGGTTGAAGGTATTTTTTATCGATTAGGAACGTAAATTTTATTTGCTACTTTCTGGTAATTTGGAGGATTTCTGTTTTTCTTCCTTAAATTTGGGAAATCCTTTTTCAACTGCATAAGAAAATTTAGGGTCGAAGTTATGAATTGCGTTAGAGTAGCGAAAGAAACGAAGTTAGTCATGCGAACACAATTCAGAAAAGAAACTTTTGAATATCCTAGTGAAAATAAAATTGTATGAGTGAAACGAGAGAAATGGTTTGTGTCCAAACTCCGTGCATAAATTTTCATTCTTTTCTTTCCACCTTTCTTAAATGTATTCCATAATTTAAAACGAATTTTTTTTCCTTCTTCTACAATAAAATATTTTTGAGTATTCTAATCGGCGATAAATGCGATACTTGGAACAACAGCGACTCATATATAAGCAGTAAAACGTGTTTAATGATTATTTATCGAATAAATCGATTAATTGGCATCGATACCATATTTATTGTCGTTGAAAATGTTAATGTTTTGCGTTAATCCGCCAGCAAGCAGTCGCGTTAATATGGTGTGGTCCCCGCGCCAAGCGATGCGAACACAGAAAATGTTAAACGTTAATCATTACGCATTATTACGACGTAATTTGTCTGCAACTTAAATAAAATTTTAACTCCTTTTATAAATATTATCATATCGAATAAATAAACACATGATTAATCCTGAAAAAAATACAGTAATCTGTTCGCGTCGCGGCGTCGATAGCGATAAAACGCCAGAACTTTAAAAAATATAATAAAATTCGATATCAAATATTATTTTTCAACTGTTTCGAAATAATTTTCCGTTTTTTTAATTGATGGTTACTGTTTGGACAAAATTTATTCGGGAATTATAGTGCTTTAATCCTGGTCGGATGACATTTCGCTTTAAGAGTTTTTTTCCTCTGTATTCGCGCCAAGCGACGCGAACAGACTGGAAAAAATATGCTAAATGTTAATCATTACGCATTATTACGACGTAATTTATCCGCAACTTAAATCCAAACTTTAACCCCTTTTATAAATTTATCATATCGAATAAATAAAGACGTAATTAAATCCTGAAACAATACTGTAATCTGTTCGCGTCGCATCGCATCGCGGCGACGATAGCGATAGAAGGCCAGAACTTTAAAAGATATCATAAAAATGGATAAATTCGATGTTAAATTTTATTTTTACAATTGTTCGAAACAATTTTCTGTTTTTTTTTTTTTTATTGATGGTTATTGTTTGGCCAGAATTTATTCGGGAATTATCAGGTTTTAATAAAAATGGATAAATTCGATATTAAAATTTATTTTTACAATTGTTCGAAACAATTTTCTGTTTTTTTTTTATTGATGGTTATTGTTTGGCCAGAATTTATTCGGGAATTATCAGGTTTTAATCCTAGTCGGATGACATTTCTCTATATTTACTATAAGATAAGCGAGAGTTTATTGTACTGGAGAAGCTATTGATCCTTTCTGAAGGAAACTGACGTCAGAAAATTCAACAATACATTTCTGCTGACATAAGTCAGATTTTCCAAATATTCCTTCACACTTTTTAGAAATTCTTACATTTATATATGTATATATAATTTAAGAAAAAAATGCTAATTTCTAAACTGTAGAACTCAAAAAAATATCAAAAATAATTAAATCTTTCGGTGCCGCTTAGAATATGCTATGTCGAAGATCATTCGTCATTAACATAATTATAACGTTATCGATGTTGACTTATCTTAAATTTTTGTCGTTACGCCATTTTTAGATGTTTTTCTGAGCGTGAAAGAAAGCGTGGAAGTTCTTTCTTAATGGCAAATGCGAGAGAGATGTCAACACAATTTTCAATGACGTCAATCTAAGTGTGAATAAATTCTGTCATCGGGTTTATGCAATTTTTATTAAATAAGCGAATGAAGTAAGGAAACAAAGGTACAGAATTTTAGCACGTGCTAGTGCAGTAAGCTATTCAATATAATTCGTTTACTGAGCCATTCCCACAAAGTACATCTTTACACGTATTTACAATATTCGATTCTTATTATTATGCTGTTAAAGAAATTTTCCTCCTCTCTTTTTCTTTGGAGAAACTAATTCAAAGACTTTAGTCGGCAATAACCGTTTATTAGATTTTCATTAAATATAAAATTTTTTTATCTTCTGTACTAATTGTTTCTGATGTTTACATTTTCCTCATTTAACGTAAGGTTTTTAGCTTCTGTTCCTCTTGTCGAAAATGTGAACACCAAAAATGGTGTTCATAGTTCTCTCATAAAATGCAAGGTTTTCGCTTCTGCTGATTGTTTTTGGTATTTCTTATTAAATATGAGATTTTTCGCTTCTGTTGATTGTTTTCGGTGTTCACAGTTCTCTTACAAAATGCAAGATTTTCGCTTTTGCTGATTGTTTTTAGTATTCATAATTATCTTATAAAATGCAGGGTTTTCGCTTCAGCTGCTTGTTTTCGCTGTTTACAGTTCTCTTACAAAACGCAAGGTTTTTCACTTCAACTGATTGTTTTTAGTATTCGCAATTTCTTTATTAAACGTAATATTTTCGCTTCACTTCTGATCATTTTTGATGTTTACTTTTTTATTAAATTTAATATATTCGCTTTAGTTCAGATTTATTTTAATGTTTACATAAAAAAGGAAAATTTCTACAAAAGATCTCTTGTTGAATATACGAAAAATTTTAATAATCTGTCGATATCGTTAACCGTCACGGAATTTGACGTAATTTGGATGGAAGTTTATAACAAATCTCAGAAAGGGAAGAACTCAATATCCAAAATTTATGTTTTTTTCTTTGCTGGATATAAAAGAAAATATTTGCTTTATCGTTATAAAGAAATTGGGTCGTAATAAAAGCCTTACAAAAGTTTGTCTCGTTCTAAATTAAGAATGGTTGTAAAGAAGCGGATAAAAAAAAAAACAATATCACAAGTACAATACCCGGAGCAAGCAGAACAATTATGTTTTCAGACAGAATGCGACGATTGGAAAGGAAAAGCGAGTGGAAAATGGAATTTGATAAAGGGGAAAAAAGAAAAATTTGCAACTAACAAAATCGATATGTTTGTATGTCAGCTCGATTTTTAGGCATGGACAAATTATATTGACATATTAACTTGGACTCTACTAAACTGGATTTCTCTTTTAATGGAATTTGTCGTCATATCAGAAAAGAACTCGATCTTTTTCGGGAAAAAATTTATAAAAGAATTTCCGAATACTAAAAATGATTAAATTTTGTATAACTGAATTGTTTCTTACGGAATTTCTCTAATATAATGCGATTCGATCGTTCTAGTAATCCTTTTAGGCGATTATTATCGGTTTAGTTACGATTAATCTTAAGTTATGCACGTTAAATGAGATTGCATTCATTATAGAATGCAAATTGAAAAGAATATTCGATTAAATGTCCATCGCTCGATTAATACGATGCGGATCTTAATTCATAAACAATTCTTCAAATGTGAACACCAAAAACAATCAGCAGAAGCGAAAACCTTGCATTTTATAAGAGAACTATGAACCAGGGCTGAGGAGCTGGAGCTGGAGTCGGAGCCCGAAGCCATGGAGCCAGGAAGTTTTGGAGGAGCCGAAGTTGCAGCTAGAGCTAAGCTGATCATATTCAGTGGAGCCAGAGCCATTAAAATTTCTTCTGGCTCCAGCTCCTAACCATGTACCATATATACTCGAATGTAAGCCGACCCCCCGACTTTAGAGTTTGAAAATCGGTAAAAATGTGCAACCCATGTATAAGCGTACCCCCCATGTACCATATATACTCGAATATAAGCCGACCCCCCCGACTTTAGAGTTTGAAAATCGGTAAAAATGTGCAACCCATGTATAAGCGTACCCCGATTTTATCATTTAAAATTCAATAAAAATCTGAAATCAATAAATTATGGGATCTTTGATTTTTAGTTATCGATATATTAATGTCATTTGCCTAAAATAAATATTTTATTGAAACTTTAAATGTATACATATAAAATAAATTATTATAATACAAAACACCAATATATCAATTGTAAAAGATAAATGATGTTGTGATAGTAAGGTAAGTGAAGTTTCATGGTAGCGGCCATACCCAAAAAATTTTTATAGTGATGGAGCTGGAGCCACAGCTGGAATATACTGTGGTTCCGGAGCCTAACCTATTTCAACCAGCTCCCCAGCCCTGCTGTGAACACCAAAAACAATTACTTTAAGCGAAAACCTTGAATTTTATAAAAACTGTAAACATCAAAAACAATTACTTGAAGCGAAAACCTTGCATTTTATAAGAAAACTGTGAACAGGAAAAATAATCAACAGAAGAGAAAACCTTACATTTTATAAGTGAACTGTGAACATCAAAAACAATCACAGTTTTCTTATAAAATGAAAGGTTTTTGCTTCAACTAATTGTTCTTGATGTTCATAGTTCACTTATAAAATGTAAGGTTTTCTCTTCTGTTGATTATTTTTCTTGTTCACAGTTTTCTTATAAAATGCAAGATTTTTCGCTTCTGTTGATTGTTTTTAGTATTCACAATTCTCTTATAAAATGCAATTACATCTTCTCTTTCATTCAATAATATCTCGAGAAGTTACATGACAAAATCATTCAAGATTTTCTTTGTTTCCCAAAGAAAATCCTGAATTGTTAGCTGTTTCTCGAGATGTTGATGGCACAAAATTATGCTGAATATTTTTAAATGATCAAAGGATGTCATTCGAGTACTTTCCTGAAACTAACAGAGTCAACGGATAAATTATAAGAATCACGATGTAATCCAAAAGAAGAAAAGAAAACTAGAAATTAAAATTTCGAAAGAAAACCTTTACTAACGAGAAATGAGAGAGAACCGAAGAAGAAATTATTTTCGAAAATAAAAGAAAATTGGAAAGAATATCGGTTTATATAGATTTCTCTATCAGTAGAAGGGAAATATGGATTATCTCTATAATAAAACTAACAATAAAGACAACTCGACTAAAAGTCATTTAGAATATATAGAAGAAAAATAACAGAATAGAAACGTCGAGCAACATAATGGGAGAAAGAAATTATCTTAGTTAAAGGAGATGTAACGTTCTCAGATAATTAATGCAATTTAAAACATAGAAAAACAAGTAAATTTGCATCGATGGAAGAATAAACAATTTTATCTCTTGTTATGTTAGAAATGCACAAAAGTTAATATAAAATTGATAAAGAAAATTATTTTATATCAGGATTAATTATCTTTAATTAAATCCGTTAATTCGTTCCAATACTCGCGACATAAGTCGAATAAACTCTTTAAAAAACGATCTAGACGCCCCATAATGTCGTTAATAACATTTTTAAGCTTCTAAACAATTCTGTAAGTTTCAATAGCCAGCTCATACCCCGATTGGACGAATGGTCAAGGTACTCTTTTACGCAGCGTAAAAAGTTGAACAAGAGTGAACTTCGACGTAAAAACGCTGCGTCTTTACGTCGTTCGGTCTTACAGACATACATCGCGTTTTATGCCTGCGAGACCCAGCCTTTAGTAGACTTATTTTTCTTATTAACAAAAAAATATCGACATAAAATCGAGGTATGACTGTATTCAGCATTCCATCTGGTAGGAATCTTGTCTAAAAAAATTAACTAAAATTTTATGAATAATTTTTCAAATATCAAAATTATACAGGCGAAGAAAATCCTATGTCGCGAATGAGTTTCGTTTAATTTGCGACAATTAAAGAAAAATTTCCACTGGTGATAAACAAACGAAAAGACGAACGTCTAAAAAATATCATAAAGATAAAAAATTCATCAGTATAAATTAATTATTTCGTGCGATTGTCGTCGTGTTTGCAATCTCTTCTGCAACATCGCACTGATAAAAAGCTAGACAGCATCTTAATTATTATTTACTTAGAGAAACTTATTCTGATAATAAGCCGAGTAACACATCTCATTTGTGACGTATCGAAGAACTTCCACTGTTGTAATAAAATACGATACTTCCGATCATTAAGTCAATTAACTCGCAAAGTTTGTTTCGAATCTGCTTAATTGCCTATATTAAGATCGTCTAGCTTATAACAACGTATTAAAACTCTTACAATCCGTATCGATCAAATTTTCTTCCACTTTTTAACAATTTAATTATGCACTACTTCATTTTCTTCCGATTAAAAAGTCTGGAAATGTATTATCGGAATTAAAGCGTTAAAACCAGCATGGCGACTGTTTACCAAACATTCTTGGTGGGGGAACTTTCTTCGGGAGGCAGTTGCCATGGGAACAGAAGAAAGTGCGATTGATGATGCCGCACTTTTATACAAAATACTTTCCCAACTGTGATATTTTCTGTCGGTTCGCTCTTGCAGGAATTAGCTTAAAAATGCATTCCGTTTAAATAACGATTTCGCCTTTTTAAAATATTTTCTACCTCTCGTGAATATAAAATTTCGTTTGGTTGTTTTTTCCGCTTTAAAATGGTTTCTGTTAGTATTGATGCGGGATGAGGAATTCCTATAATAACTCTGTGTTTTCTTCCATCACATCTGGAGGAAAAAAATATTCTGCAATTATCGCGCTTGTTTTCTTTCCTTTTGTCTGCATTGAAGAAAAATGGCTCGTTTATTAGCTCAACTTCTATAAAATCTGTCAAAATTAAGAAAATACAGCTAGAGAGAGGGGAAAAAATCTATATAAGAAAACAAATCGAAAACAATTTTTTTCTTCTTTACTCTACACTAATTTGTTGTGTAGAGTAAGGAAGAAAAACTTCAATTCCTTACTCTATACCAGTGATTCTCAACCATTGTGCAGTGGCCCACTAGTGTGCCACGAAAAATTAAAAATGAATTATATGTGTGTAATTGTATGAATCATTATATTACTAATAGTCAAACGTGGCTGGCTGGCTGGATGTCTTTTTTCAGCCGAACCACTATACCGATTTCTATAAGTATGGTATCATTAGAAAGGTCTAATTTTCTGATGTTTGCCACACCCAAAATTATTTGTTGTTATTAATAATTTACCAATTAAAGAATAAAAATTAAATTGAAATTGTACCGATTTCTATAAGTATGGTATTATTAGAAAGGTCTAATTTTCTGATGTTTGCCACAGCCAAAATTATTTCTTGTTATTAATAATTTACAAATTAAAGAATAAAAATTAAATTGAAATTGTAGTTCCTCTAAAAAAGACAAAGTCCTAAGATGGCGCTGTAACGTAATAATGGATGCCATTTTACGATTCCCTCAATTATGTTGGGATTCCCTATATGCTTTCGGAGGTGTATTTCGTCGTTATATACAGTATTATTAAATTAAATCATAAGATTATATTTCCGTAGTATTATATTAGATTAAATCACATGATTATATTTCCGCTCATTTATATGACGAATAATTTCTAGTATATATTAATAATGAAACATTGGTTGGCTGGATATCCCTTTTGCAGTCGAACCACTGTTCCGATTTCTATAAATAGGATAACGTTAGAAAAATCTAACCCTCGAATTTCTGCGACAGCCAAAACTTTTTGTCGTTATTCACAATTTAAATATTAAGGAATAAAAATTAAAATTATAGTTTCTCTAAAAAAGATAAAATCCGTAGGTGGCGCTATAACTTAATAATGGCTGCCATTTAATGATCCCGTTGTAAGTATGTCTTTAATATACTGTATATAATAAATAATACTAAATATAATAATCTGTTAATAAAAATTCGTTGTTAAAACTAAATTATTATTTCAAATATTTAGATGTGCCGCCAAATTTTAAAATATTAAAATGTGTTCCTCAACAGGTGTGCCACCAAATTTAAAAATATTAAAATGTGTTCCTCAACAGAAAGATGTGCCACCAAATTTTAAAATATTAAAATGTGTTCCTCAACAGAAAAAGTGCTGCCAAATTTTAAAATATTAAAATGTGTTCCTCAACAGAAAAAAGGGATTGAGAATCACTGCTCTACACAAATTAGTGTAGAGTAAGTAATTGGAGAAATTTAAAATGGTTTGCTCTAACTTTTTGCACGTTTACGTGTTTTTATGCTATAAAATACGTTAAAAATATTACAAATTCCGTTTAGCTTCAAAAATAACTTTTTTTTTATTCACTTCTTGTTAAAATTATTTTTCGGTCCCAAGAGTCAGTCGTTTTCCTTTTAATTAATTCGTTCTAATTTATATAAACTTTTCCAGCTTTAAACAAAAATTTCTTTGGTTTCTAACGTGTCGAAATGTAATTCCATTAAAATGCAGCTTTGGGCTAAAGTTTATAATGACTTCTCAGCCTGTTTGACGTTTCTAGAGGAAACAAAAATCGAATATCGAACGTCTTCTGTCAAAACAATCGACTCATCGATTAAATTTATAATTGAAAAATTACTAAAATGCCAGTTTGAGATAATTGAATAACTCCTAAACAACGTTCGTTAAAGATTTTTTTTTCTTTTTTCCAGTTTAGAGTGTAGTAGAAGTATTTTAAAATTCCCAAGAAGCTATTAGTTATCTTCCATCTCATGTTTTTCAATCAAATGAAGAATGACATAAGAATGCGACTCGAATGTTAAATTAACTCCATGATTTTTATGTAAAAACAAAATTTTTGTCTTTTAAATTGTGTTCAGATGTGAATAATTTTAATAACTTTAAGAGAAAAAAGATTTAGGGATTTCTTTTATTGATTTTAAACCCTCATTCTGCCGGACACAATCGCCTTATTTTAATCACTAATATAAATAATTAATTAGTTAAATTAATTGTTACTTTTCCACCATTAAATGTATCGTTTTTTGTTCTCCAACAAAAGCTGTTGAACAGCAAAATTTACTTGTGGAGAATTGTTTTAATCCGACATTTGCAGATAAATGAAGAGCATCCTGGTTCTCGACAAAGAATGCCACATACTATTGTCTGGACAGAAAACAAAAGCCACTTAATGCTTAATTAAACGAATTTTGGAAAGTTTAATCGATTATTATTATTCGAATAAATGAGAATTATTGTTACAGTATCACCATCCACGAAAATTCTGAATTGGAACAGATTTATCTCATCATGAAAAGAATTGGTTCTCTCTCTCTATTCTAAGTTTTAACAATAGTCTATCAATCTACGAGCATGAGAGAAAGTTTTGATCGAACTAATTCTAACTTCTAATATGGTGAAAGTTAATTTAGAAGGAAAAAAATTGTTTCGATCTTGTAAAACTTTCGCGAAATTCAGTTACCATTCCGCATCCTAGTTTGAATATTTTTTAATAAAAATTCTACTACTACTACATCTAAGAAATCTTTCAAATATTTATTTTCTCTGCTAGATGTATTGAATATATTTTTCTGTCGTCTGTCTTTATGTAATGTGCATACAAAATTGGCATCTGTAGACTTAAATAGTAAAAAAAGAATTCGCTTCTCAAGATTAATACTCGGTCTGACGTATTTTTTCCTACTTTTATTGACTTTTTCGTTATAATGTTCCAGTTGGAGATTTTTTTTCATTTTCGGTTATCTCGGTAACAGATGGAGGGAAAAAAAAAAAAATTGGTAACTATTACTGAGATTCACTCTTTGATATCGAGTAACAACCGAGAATTTTCGGATTAAAAAATATTGTAGTGAAAGGATCTAAAAATTCGGTGTCATCGGACTCATCCTCCATTCACAATTTATTCTCCTATTTTACTCTCTGCTAACGATTTACGACCGAATGTAGGATTGTTAACAGTTAACGTGACTCAACTTATATATTTTACAGCTCCTTTTTACGAATTGGCTACTTGAAAAAAAAAATTATTTTTGGTATCTGTTAAAGGGCGAAAAAAAAAATTGGATTTTTTTTACTCGGCCGAACACTTTTTTGAGATTTATTGTAAGAGTTATGAAGAAAACGATCCCACCTGTGGGTAGATGGACAGCGTGACAAGGTGACAGTCGATTTTCCGAAGGTATGTTTTCTGGCAAGAGAACCACTTCGTATGGATCTTCGGTTTCGTCGGCATAATGTAAGTTTTCTAAATCCATGTCTGAAGACAGCTCATGTTTCGTGGTGACTGGTTCGGCTGCCTTTGGCCCAACTGTCTGAAAGCCAACTAAATAATGTCAACACACCTTTCTTCCATGCTTAGAAAATTGCCTGGTCATTGGACGACGCCCGGTGACGTCACGTCAAAAGAGATTCTGTTGCCAGTAGCAACGTCTGTCATCGACCATCCACCATTTAGCTTACTTTGGAAAATTTGAAGAGCGCTAAGAGAGAATTTGATATAACTAACGTTACCTATGGCCAAATGGACAGTGGGATTTTAAAATTTTCTCTTTTGTTTTTCCTGCTCGATTATTTAAATCGAATGACGAATAAATTGTTTGATCGCATCTTCTCTTAATGCAATAACTAGATTTAAGCAGATTACGCGTCTTCCATTATCTTTAATGGAAAATTACATTTTATTACGTCAGTTCTTAATTGATTTGTACAAAGGACTACCAGCATTTGTGTGTTTGCCTGACTTACAACTGGTAAGTCGGACTATGACTGATTTGAATATTAATTAATAGAATTGGGTGGAAACAATTGGTGAATACATAAAATAAATCTCGTTATTCTCCGAATTTTCTTCCTTAGCCATCATCCCTGACTAATTTTATGTGATTTCTTGGATATTTCTGCATGTAAACGTTCAAATTTTGAATATGGTGGCGACAATCATGGTCAAAATCTTCTTCCAAGATTATACTAACGCTTTATAAAATAATTCCCATCGTTAATCTATTTTTTAAATTTGGGTCACGTGTACAAATTCCATTAAAGAATTGATGGATTCTGAAAATTTTTTACTGAAATGTCTAATGACTTGAACTTAAAAAAAAATTCTTCAGTTTTCTGGTAAGAAACAGCGAATAACTTTTACATGGTAAAGTTTAAAATTATAATTAATTCAAATTTAATTTTATTTAATATTCTAATGCGATTAGTAATATTTTTTTTATAATTATTTGAAGAATTTTTCGAAAAATTACAAAAAAAAAAAAACCATGAAGATTTTATGGTTTGCACCGAATATTTTTCGAGATTACTGCCTTAAAAATAAATAATAAATTATTTTATTTTAATTAAATATTTTTCGAAAGGAAACTTCTTTATAAAGGAGCTTAAAGACTTTGCTGTACAGAATTTTATTACCTTCACTAATTTAATTTTTTTATGCTTCCAATGAAGACTTGGACACTGTTTATGAGCATAAAATCATTATCAATGTGTAGAGAGTTGGATGAAATTCGAGAAAACACGATGATAATGTTTATTAGACATCACATTTTCGTGTACATGCGAAAGACATCTTTAATGTTTTTGTAACGATAGCGCGGATGGAGTAGTTCCATCATTAACCAGAACAAATGAAACGTTAACGAGTAAAACTTAATGTTGACAACTGCCAAGAAGTAGCATGGAGTTGCGAAGAAATCCAAAAATAGTGAATAGTATCGATTCTTTACAGACGTATGCAAAAAAATGAATAATTTATGCGAACTTTACCGTTATTTAATCATCATTCGGATGGAAATAATAATAAAAAAATTAAGATTTTCCAACAGTAAATATCCATTATTTAAAAAAAATCCTTTCAAACGAGTATGTGGAACAAGAAGTTTCGACTGTATAGAATTTCTGAAATTTCGATCGCTGCTATCTGGTAAAGAGACTGCTTGGAGACTTCCAAATACGTTGCAGTATAGCCGGGATGAAAAGGAATGATCACTTAAAGGTTTAAATGCCTTCCCCCGCTTTATTCTTCAGGTATTTCGCAGACAGCTGACAAGAGAGCAAAAAATACTGCAATCGCATAAAACTATTATTGTAAAATATATAAAAAGTTCTTTCAAACGATTGTAAACTTATACACTATAATTCTAGAGATATCGGCGTTTTAATAGCACCGCCATTTTTGTTTTGAACGACCGCCATTTTGAAATGACAACATTGACATGCTCAAAACTAACAGGAGTGAATCCTCGATAATAAGGACGATTTTGACGTTTCACTATATTTGTGGACAAACGAATAAAAAATATTTTCAAAATTTGGGTCATTATTAATTTTCAATACTGCCGTTTCCTTTGGTGGATCTCGATGATATCGTTCATCGTACGACCGCCATTTTGAAGATTGAGAGAGCTCACAGAAAGTCACCAACACTCACAGTGGCAACCACCAAACTCTAATGATATCGTTCATCGTACCACCAAGCTTACCATACAAAAGGAAAAGTCCGCCATTAAGCCACCAAACACTAATGATATCGTTCATCGTACCACCAAGCTTACCATACAAAAGGAAAAGTCCGCCATTTTGAAATGAGAACATTGACATCCCCAAAACTAACAGGCGTGAACCTTCGATAATAAGGACGATTTTTTTAAAATGTAGACGCTTTACTATATTTGTGGACAAACAGATAAAAAATATTTTCAAAAGTATCAAATTTTTGGGTCATTATTAATTTTCAGCACTGCCGTTTCCTTTAGTGGATGTCGATAATATTCGTGAATATCATTCGATTCGTATAATATTCGCACGAGATAGCGTTTTGACAGCCAGATAAATGATCCGGTATCCACATCCAGACAGATACGATCCAGTATCGATCAATTCAGCAGACTCGATTCTCTTGTGAATCACAATAACACATACCAAGTTTATTCAAATCGGATAATATTTACACGAATTATTGTCACCAATATAATTTGTGTAACTCTTTTATTACATTCTGGAAAGGTAAGAAACAGAAAAATGGTTTAAAAAGTTACCAAAATTCGAAGGAAACGTGGCGTAAACATTTATAGATTATTTATCGATTAAAAAATTCGTTGGAAGATAGGAGAACTTAAATGATAACAATTTTTAGATACTTAACCGGAATGTTTTCTCGTTATAGTCGTCGTAAACTCATTATTGTTAAATGGAAGAGCATTAATGATGGGATTCTCATCATGCACCTCTACAACATATTATTACTGCATTACTATTATTGGAAAATGGGGAAATTCTGCGCGCAAAATTGGTAAAATTCTGATAAGTGTCGTCGATATTTTCCACGTTTCCACTCGGATGTTTTTATTTCCATTTTCTCCACCTTAATCAATCTCATTTCTGAGATTTTCTCGATAATATTCCGCTGTTGATGAAATGTTTTCTTAAATAAATGATTTTTTTTTTCTTTTATCCAACTGCAATTTCCGTCATTTAATGCGTGTTTGTTTTCCATCCTCTCATAGGTTGTTTTTTCTATATTCCTTCCATAAAAATTATTTATTTAGCTAGTCTTTTCTGAGAACAATCTCTTTTTTATATAGACAACTTTGCCATTTCCTAAATAGATAATTGTAAACTGTTTAATTGTTTAATTACTTAACTGTTTTGCACCAAACTCGGTCGACCGAGTATTTTTCTAAGTAGCACCTTTAACTAATTGCTTTCCTTTATTCTAAGTACTCGAACTCGGTTCGGTATCGATTGAAAATTCTCTCGAAAGCCTGCTAGAATGTTTTTGAAATATTAAATTGTTATGTTAACGAAGACGAATGAAGTTGGAGTGCACTTCCTAAATCCTCTTTCATGCTTCATCATTACATATCGTTCCTGTTAGGAGATAGAAAACGTAGCTTAAGTCACGAATTAAGTAGGAAAAAAAAAATGGAAAAAACTACTATGTTGAGAAGTGCACCTCACTTCTCCGAATTTTCGGATGGTTATTGTCATTTTTTCCAGCAATAAAAAAAATGGAAAAAGTTAGATTAATGTCCCCTTTTAGAGATTACAAATAAAATTTCCTATACGTTTTTTATTTTATTGATATCTCCGCTTTAAAAATTCAGAATAAATCGAATTTTATAAAAATCATAACAGTAAACACAGTGGTTTGTACCATTCGAAAATATCGATTTATGCAATCGATACGATAATCGAGTGAGAGTTGATAAAAGTTTTAACAATCGTGTAGTTTTTGCCATAAAGCAAAAATCGTTTGTAACCGGCGATACCAAAATTATTTAACAACCGGTTCGACCGAACCGGTTGAATGTCGGAACTACTTGTAACCATCAAAATTCCAGAATTAATCGAATCTTTTTTGGTAACAATAGTAACATCTGGTAGATCACCCGTAACAGTCGGAAGTTTTGTTAGAATTGATGCGGAATTTTGAAAAATTTCGCCTTTAAAAATCATACCTATCAATATATGGAATTGATACCATGGTGCATAATCAATCATAACAATTTACCGACTGACAGACTGTTTTCTTAATAATAAATCTTGTTTTCTTTATTAAAAAAAGTTTTTTTATCACAAAAAATTAATGCGATTTTTCGCTGTGCGCGTTAAGCCAACAGAAAAAAAAACTTGTTGCCAGAAAATTTAAGTTTCATAATTAAATATCGTATTAAATTTTTTATAACTCGAAATTTTATTATAAATACGTGAAGATTCATTAAAAAAAAAAAGATTTAAAAAAAAAAAGACAAACGTTGTTTCCGCTATAACGAATGACAGTTTTGACGATTACGCAAAAACAATTTTTTGCCGGAAATTTTTTGTTTTATAATAAATAATTGCATTTATTTTTTCGGAAATCTGAAAATAGATAAATACTTTCGGATCGACACTTTTCGATTCTGGAGAATAATTTAATTATTTTTTTGTTCAGTCTGGAGTATTGAAAAAAAAAAAAGAAAAAACTTCTTTCTCCATTCTTACTTTTTAATTACTTTAGAAAAATCTTCTAAATATTGAACAAAGCTATTAGTGGTCGCCTGTTTGCTTCTCTTAAGTTCGGATAATTATAAAAATTTAATTCCTCGAATATCAGATAAAAGTAATATTAAGAAAATGGCGAGTTATTAAAGAAATATTCTTGATTTTCCATTATTAAATCGGAGAGAGTACGGGATGTTCTAATAGAGATTTATTTAATGTATTATCGTATTAAATTTTGGATGCCTTCATTTATTTTTGATGATTTAATCTAACAGAATCCATTTTGAATTCACCAGTTACTCATAACTTGAGTTTCGGCTCCTCGACTTATGGCGCTTCAGACTTACATTTTGAATTGCCACCATTCCCCAAAGTTTCAGTGCTTAATTTGGAGTTTGGTGCTCTTCAGCAGCAAATTTGTGAAAAAAAAAATTTTCATTCTTTCCCGAAATAAGGCCTACAATATTTCTTTTGGTTATAAATGCTTCATTTATGTTAGTTATGTACATATGCATGATCAATTGCAGTGCATTGACAAGTGAAAAAAGGCAGTGCTTCGACTTATGTCATCAGTCTGGAATCTAAGGTACTCTGGGATATACCTGTATTTAGAAGAATCTAGAGAGTCGCCAGGCCCAGGGAGAAAATTTACATGGGCCTCAAGTAAATTTTAAAGTTATAAAGTTGTGGCAATTTATTATACCACTTCGGACTTAATTTTCAGCACCATCTTTCTATGGTTAATTAGCCGGGATATACCTGTATTTAGGAGAATCTAGAGAGTCGCCAGGCCCAGAGAGAAAATTTACATGGGCCTCAAGTAAATTTTAAAGTTATAAAGTTGGGGCAATTTATTATACCACTTCGGACTTAATTTTCAGCACCATCTTTCTATGGTTAATTAGTGCGTTAAAAAAACAAATTGTGAGATAATGCCTGGGCCAGAGAAATTTTACATCCCTCTCTCATTCCATCATCTCCCTCCTCTTGTCGGATCTACCTGCATTGCAAACCTGATAATTCACCTTAACTCATGTAGCGAGACAAAAACTGATGCATTCTTGAGTTTTTTCTTGATTAGGACCTAAAATCGAATGATTATTGCATTTTAGCAATCATCAGCAAGTTATTTTAACGAGAAATAGCAAAACTGATACCATTAATAAAATTATTATTAATGGCTATCGTTAAATAATGTAGTGGATAAAAAGTTATCACTTTTGTTGCGGATTTAATAAGATTTTTGGAGACATAAAATGATATTACAAATGGAATTGGTCTTTTGTTGAAAGTTTCTAACTTGACTAATTGATATCCTGCCGTATCGAATGCTAACGATATTTAAATCAGTGTATTCAGCTCATTAATAATGCGGAACAAAAGAGAATTATCGATTAGGGTCATTCTGCGAAAACAAAAATCCTTGCAAAGACAAGAAGAATCGTTGCGTATGCTGTTATAACTTCTCTATCCTTCAATTAGCATCTGTTCTATTGATTTCCTGAGAAAGACTCGTTTAGTGCAGACAATAATGACGCCTACGCTGGTTACTTATTTGGGATTTGCTCCTCTTACGTACCAAGTCTGTTTAATTCGCTTACAAGTCAGCAATAATATAGAATTTTATTATTATTTTTTCTATCATCTATAAAAACAAAAACTGTAAATTATGTTTAAATATCATATATGATCGCGTATATAAACAGATAGAAATAATTGTTCGCTAGTTAGATTTGCTGAGCTGGCATTTTAATCACCACTTATCTACTAGTAAATATTTCCATTTGTCATAAAACGCGCGAAATTAAATTTAATTAGCATTAAATGTCTTTAAAAACTGCTGAATGCTGTTAATATTAAGTCATTTCAAAAATTATGTCGTTTTTATACTTGTTCAAACGTGTTTCAGCTTGTCTAAGCATGATTCTTAAAGATTTATAAATACTATTAAGAACTAAGCGCGTAATTAAATTTAATTAGCATTAAATATCTTTAAAGCTGCTTAATAGCTTAGGGTCATACCAAAGGTAATGTCGTTTTAATACTTGTTCAAACGTGTTTCAACTTGTCTAAACATGAATTGTTAAAGTTTTATGAATACCACTAAGCTACAAAGCCCGTAAATTTAATTAGCATTAAATGTCTTTAAAAACTACTGAATACTGTTAATATCAGGTCATCCCGAAAGTAATGTCGTGTTTATACTTGTTCAAACGTGTTTCAGCTTGTTTAAACGAATTTTTAAAGTTTTATAAATACTAATAAGCTGATGTGGCCTTATTCTACACACCATAGAATAGAATTAAATTAAATTTGATTTTAATTAAAACTACTTGAACTCCATCTTTGAAGATGTTTCCATAAAAAAAAGACTTTATGTATTTCCATGGCAAATATTTATTTGCACATATATATAATAAATAATTTTGATTTAATCTATCGATAGAAACATCAATAAACTCCAACTACTTCCCAACTCATTCGTGACATCTAACCCACTTAGTAACTTCTATCGATAACATTATTAGTCGTGTTGCTTCATTGATTTCATAGTTTCTTCTTGAAGTCGACTTAAAATCTAGACTATAAAAGATAGAAATTTAATTGTTGTCGAGTAAGTTTCTCTTGTGTATTTAACGATTAAATTATAGTAAAAATTTTGGATGGATACGAAATTTCTTTATGATCCTTCTAGGTTTGTCTGATGCCGTTTATTTTATTAAAAAATTCCTACAAGGAATAAAAATTTCATGAATAAAAATTATTATTCATGAAATTTTTATTAAACTCATCATTTGTTGAATTACTAAGGAGCATTGTTAATTAAGTAGTTACAGTTGATGATGATGATAATGCATACAATTACAAAGGAGCATTATTGATTAAGTAGTTACAGTTGATGATGATGATAATGCATACAATGATATACAATTAAAAAAAATAACATTATTGATTATACCCTCCATCTTAGAATTGAAGAAGAAGTACATTATTGATTAAATAGTTACAGTTGATGATGATGATAATAATGCATACAATGATATGCAATCATCAATAATCATAAAAATATACAATTAATCAAAAATAAATTTATATATTCGACATTCTAAAATTCGGAAGGACCCATATTTTTTTTTTTAAATTGATGATTTATTTTTTTAATATAAAACTAGATAACATTTAAAACGTGATTATGTTGGTAACTGGAACATTGCCCACATTTTATTCTTTTTAAATTAGTAAATAAAATCCATCTTAATATTTTATTTTTTTGCTACTTATAACGTGTACTTTGCACTTCCTCAACACATTATCAGAAATCCAGAAAATCCTATAATCCAGAAAACTTATTTAAATCTCTAACTTGCTGCGTGTCGGTATTACATTATAATCCAATTGCTGAAAATTACACATCATTATTAATTGGCGTGACTTTATGGATAAAAAACAAAAATTTTATTTATTTTGACATAATGCAAACTACAGTATTCAAGACCACATATTACTGTATTTTTTTTAAATGGAATTTATTCGCATATAAATATATGTCTTCTTCCATACTTCTTGTGTTTACTTCCATCCAAGACCATCATATATTGTTGAATGTATTCATTCTCCAAATAAAATCAGTTTACTTTCGTAAATAAGCCATCAGTTTAAAGAAAAACTGAACGTTTTGTAAGCTTTTGATGTCTTAAAATAAAAATATTAAATTACTGCTTGAATAATGAGTAAATTTTTATATATATGGCCTTTTCAATTTATGAATAAGGATCTGAGGATCGTATTATGTTTATATTAATGCAATAATAAGACCTTCCTCATATTTCTTCTCACATATTCAATCCATTCTCTGACTTCAAACATCAGTCTACATTCTCATAAGTATGATTGTTCCTTTAAAAAATTATGAGTACTTCTGTGAAAGATTTTTTTAACATTTATAACATCATTTATTCCATATAACAAATATTTTTTCATCATTTTTATTATTTTATAGCAGCTTTAGGCAACGACAGATTTTACATTTATATGAACCAAGTTTGTACATCATCATATAACATTATGTCGTAATAATTGGCATTACGTCACAATTTAATGAACGTAAGAAATGTGATGTCATATTACGTCATTTATAGCTGAAGTGATGCGTATAGTTTTCACTACAATCAGGACCGGATATGAGCCAATTTTTTTTTTTTTTAACAGATGACGCCACTTTCCATTCAGGGAGAATACTAAGTGACGGGGCGAAACAAGCCCTTCCACAGGCTGCCCACCCCTGCGGACGGGTCAGCCGGATTGTGGAGGACGGGGATCGACGGGCCGGGCCCGGACCCCATGATAAATATTTTCAAGGGGTGGGACTCGAGACTCGAACCCGGGTCCTCCAGAGTGGAAAGCCGAAGCGTTTCCACGCGGCCAATCCGGCCGACGATATGAGCCAATTGGATCGATTTCACCCAATCGAGCGCTCTTGAGGGGGTATCGTGTTTGTGTACAGTATCAAATAAAAAATATATATATCTCGTTTATTCGCGGAACCTTAAAAGTTCCATAAATTGCTAACGCATATATGGGTCCATAGCAGCATAAACGTTTATTTTATTTATATATATATATAAGCCATATTTTGAAGGGCTCACACTAGCTAAATTTGGCATTGACTACAATATAAATTAAGTGATGTAATAGTTACTCGATTAATACACAATTACCCTTCTATGGCATCATAAGCACATCGTATTCTATATCATATATTACGTGAACAAATAATGGTATCATTATTACGCCTACGGATTTACGTCATACTTTAAGTCATATAATATTAGTTTATTATTATAATTATGATGTTTACGGGGTAAAATATATGTAAATAAATATTATTTATAAAAGTTTAAATGCTTTAATATTTTAAATTCCCATTATATGATAGGTATACGTGATAGGATAGAATTGACGTCAGTGACGTCATCAATGACAAAATTATAATCTATATGTATCACTTTTCTGTTATTGACATTACTAGATATCAGTTTTATTTCGGTAAAATATAAAATTGTTCTTCTTTCTAATTATATATTGAATATTTTAAATGATAAATATAAATATCAGGAAGAGTTTCAATAGACATCCAGACTTCTATGGCTTGAAGTTGTATTTATCTCTGGTTTCTCTTTGCCTTGTTTGCTTTAAGTCTTCTCTCTTTCTCTCTCTCTCTCTCTACAGTTCTTTGTAAATATTTAAAATAGTATATTTTTCTTTTTCCTGACCGCACATAAACCAGAAATCTTCAAAATAATATTTCGATTTATATTAGAGAGAATTTTTTTATAATTTTAATATCTTCCTCGATTTTAAGAGTGAAAGAACACATATTAAAATTTGCTAATTATAGTGATTAATAATATAAAAACAATTGTTAAAAATAAATTAGTTATTTTTCCCAGGATTTTTCCGAAATTAATTGCAAATAATTGAGTTTTTCTTCGCTTTTTAATAGTACTCACTTAATTATTGAATTTCGAGTGGGTTGTATTACAAAATTCAGTTATTATATAATTTTTTCATTAAAAAATAAAAAAAAATTCAATAGTCAAATGCTATATAAAAAAATTTTTAAATTGTTTAAAAGGATACACGTTTATTTTTCATTATATTATGAGTCACAACGAAATAAATCAGTAGATCATTTCACAACCGATTTTGATGACATAACAATGATATAGTATCATTATTACGTCAGTATTATGTAATAATCCGATTCAATGACGTAATAATAATACAGTATCATTATTATGTCAGTAATACATAATAATGCGATTCGATGACGTAATAATGGTATTGTATGATTATTGTATCAGTAATACGTAATAATCCGATTCAATGATGTAATAATAATAATACAGTATTATCATTATGTCAATAATGCGTAATGGTGCGATTCGACGACGGAATAATGATATAGTTGATTATTACGTCAGTAATATGTAATAATCCGATTCGATGACGTAAAAATGATACATCATCGATAATAATAATACGATATCATTATTACCGATGACGTAATATTGATATCATATTATTACGTCATCGATAATAACATCATTTTCAATTTTCATTTTTAAAACTTGTAAATGAATAAGATCGTATCATTATTACGTCAACGAATCATATTATTACGTGTTACTGACGCAATAATCCAATTTGAATGAAATATAAATGCATTTTTGAACTCTCATGAGAATCGATTCTGTTAAAAATAATAAATATTTGATCATTGTTATCGACCTTGAAATTATTATGTCAATAATAACAATCGAATTTTAATAATTTCCAATAAACTTAGTCTTCTAGTGAATTCTAAAAATATACCTGAACCTAATTTAAATCGGATTATATTTACGGATTATCGTACTAATAAGACAGACATGTAACTCGGATATGTTTTTATTTCTTTCCGAAATAGAAATATCAGAAAAAAATGGCGGATTTCAACCATTAATCAAGTTACACATATGCAATCATCTCGAAACTGTTTACACAAATTTTTATTCATATTTTTCTAATTATAATATTGAAATTTTCATTTCTAAATTTTATTTACTTTTAGATTAAAAAATGTTTAATTTATAATAATTTTCTTTTATATTCGGTTGATATATAGTTTAAAAAAATAATAAAAATTAAGGAAAATTGTTTATACGATAGTTACAAATACAAATTATCCTGTTTGATAAGTATTCAATGGATTAATTTGATATCTCGGTAATAAATAATATGAGAAATATGCAAAATTGCATTCTTGTCGATCAATGCTTTCAAAGAAAATATTCATGTCTATCGTATTGAATAGTTGCAACATCTGTTCGGATGACATCTCTTGACATATGCAGTCTGCAACTCTATTGAAAATTTTCCATTCGCATTTTTGCATATTTTAAGACATTCCTCGTAATATTGAACATCACTTAAATATTAAAGCGATTTATTTTAAAGTAAAAAGTTTGTTGTTTTATCTCTTTGTTCACAGTTATATTTTACAGCCATCTCTTTACTTAAATTTTCTTCTTCGAATTGAAGTAAACAAGCTGTCGAATGCTGTATTTTTAACCATTTTTTTCTATTCTTTCTCTGAAGTGAAATATTTAATGTTGTGGATAATCTTTATAAAAAAAATGAAAAGCTTTACTACATCTCTGGCTTTAATACGAGAAATAAATTTTTATTCCCCATCTTATCTAAGCACTCAATCAATTTAGTGCTGAAGTACTAAATGTTACTTACATTAGCTATTATCTCATCTTTATTTTTTTGTATTGTCTTTATAAAAAAAAATGAAAAGCTTTACTACATCTTTGGCTTTAATACGAGAAATAAATTTTTATTCCCCATCTTATCTAGGCACTCAATCAATTCAGTGCTGAAGTACTAAATGTTACTTACATTAGCTATTATCTCATCTTTATTTTTTTGTATTCGCATACTTTTAGAATATAAAAATTATTATTATAAACAAAAATATTATCCGGTTACTCTTCTGTAGATGAAGCTACTTTGCTTGGTTTTATGAGGAGATATAAGATGGAGAATAGTAAGACGCTACTTAAATCCTAAACTGGATATTGTTTGCGTAAAGAATTATATATTAATATTTTCGAATACGAACTTTAGAATATGAGAAACTGCACATAAATTTTTGATCTCATTTCGCACTTGTCAGTTTCGAGAAAATTATCCTTGTATATATGAATGCATGAAAAATGCAATTGCATAAATATCTCTCCATTGCAGATATTCATATTATTACGTCATCGATAATGATATCATTATCCCCATTCGAGTTTCAAAAAAATGCGCTTATATTCAACGCCACCTGGAAAATAATTTCGTTCAAATTGGATTATTGCGTCAGTTACACGTAAAAATCCGATTTGATTACGTAATAATGGTAAGTTTTTGATCATTTTTTTATTTTTATTGTAAAAATTTTGCGTAATAATCCGATTCGATGACGTAATAATGATACGATTTTGATCATTTTCAATTTTCACTACAGATATTCATATTATTACGTCATCGAATCGGATTATTACGCATAAATATCTACAATGAAAATTAAAAATGATCAAAATCTTATCATTATTGTCATCGAATCGGATTATTACGTATTACTGACGCATAATTATTACGTCAATAATAACAATCCAATTTTGATCATTTCCAATAGAAAATTATCCTTGTATAGATAGATGAATGTACGAAATGCAATTGCAAAAAATATCTCCACCTGCAGATATTCATATTACTACGTCATCGATAATGATATCATTTTCAATTTTCATTTTTAAAAATTGAAAATGATAAAAATCTTATCATTATTACGTCATCGAATCGGATTATTACATATTACTGACGCAATAATCCAATTTGAACGAAATATACAAGCGTGTTTGAAATTCGTTTGGGAATCGATTCCGTTAAAAATAATAAATATCTGATCATTGTTATTGACGTAGTAATTATTACGTCAATAATAACAATATAATTTTAATCATTTTCAATAGACATAATCTTTGATATTCTCATAAATTTAAAAGATATTGTGTGAATCAAATTTAAATATGAAAAATCGATACTAAACAAGATCTTGCTAATAATTTTCTACATTAGATGGCACGGAAAGCGGGATTTATTAAAAATATGCTATTAATTAATTATATTAAAGCATACAGTAAAAATTATGACAAGTATAGAACAAAACATTACTCTGCATCAGAGCGATCTAAGGAGCATTGCAAAAGTAAAATAACCAAAGATAACTCCTCTGTAGGTGTTGAATAATGTTTTATGTCTTCAGATAATTGAGAAAGTTACCTCTTCCTGTTCCTGATAAACAAGTTGGCATTATAATGAAGATAAAACAACTTTTGCTGTTTCCAAGTTAACTGGCCATGAACATTTCATAACATTTCTTCGCTTTGATTGTTCTCAATTGTGATGTATGAATTGTTAACGAAGCTATCATTGTTATTGTTCACTTATCTAATAGTGGTTCCGTGTTGGCCATTACATTCCTAGCATCGATCTATAAATAAATCCATGGATATAGCTGAAAACCTTTTTTAATTTTTTGGAGAAAAACAAATACATTCTTTAAGCAAAGAAAAACATCGGCATCTTTGTTCGTTTTGCGAACAAATGGTTCTTATGGCATTGTTCTCGACTGGAGTAAATTAAACTGATATATAGTTATTGTTTGCAATTGCCGACAAAATAAGAAGAAGAAGAAGAAGCAAAGAAAAGCCGATTGATTGTCAAAATCTTGTTGGAGTTTCGTCTGGAAGAATTTATCTTCCAGCTAATAATTGTTTTCGTCGAATTTAACGAATCTGGAAGAAAGAAAAATCGCTTTATAATGCAATTATACCATGCGATTGATCGGATTAAGTCGATTCAATGATGAAACATAAACGTAGAAAAGTTTCCGTACTACAAATATTTATGTTTCATAATAATAGAAACAGCCGATTCTCGTTAAAAGTTAATGCAATGCGATTTTTCTGCTTATCTCTTTATTATTAAGTTAATATTATGTTCAGAAATTAGAGATGAAGATATTTTATGCTTAAAAATATTGATATTTATTCAAATTTCGTCAACAGTAACCATTTTTATAATTAAAAATAAATGATTTATTATTAAAATTTTATAAATAATTGTTATTGCAATCTTGGTGATGAAGTTTATTTATTGTTTAACCCTTTAAAGCTAGCCAATCACTATCGAGTACACAAAGCGTCACGATGAGTCGCGTTGCCAAGACACGTCGCATTGCGTCGCTCTCCTACTGACTACCGGGTTAGTAAGAAGGCGAGCGACGCGTCTTGTCAAAGCGACGCATCGTGACCCTTTGCGTACTCGATGGTGATTGGCTAGCTTTAAAGGGTTAATACATATATATTTTATGAACTTTCTCCAAGGTTTGGGTCTTATTTGTTATCAATTCTTTAAGTCTATGGCCGCCAGTAATGCAGTTAACGTGTTTTAGCACCGAAATATCGATTTAACCCTTTAAAGCTAGCCAATCGCCATCGAGTTCACGATGCGTCGCGTTGCAAGACGCGTCACATTGCATCTCTCTCCTACTTACTATCGTGTAGTAAGAAGGCGAGCGACGCGTATTGGCAACGCGACGCGTCGTGACGCTTTGTGTACTCGATGGCGATTGGCTAGCTTTAAAGGGTTAAAGAAGCGTTGTTTCTGTTCAGATCTGATTGGAGAAGAACGATATTTCTTCGTTCTGTATAGAATTCGTCCGTTTGTCTATCCGTGCAAATATAACACGCAAAATTTGTAGGTATATATTTTTTGTTTTACGATAAAATAAAACATAAATAAAACAATTTCTGTTTATGGACTTCATAAATAAATTTCAGCAGTCTATTGAATTTTATATATATTTTTTCGGTAGTGTTTTTAAATCAGATATCATGTTCTTTCCCCAGAGAAATGTATGTATTCCCCTTGGAGAATATGTCATTCGTGTTTTTATAGGCTATTTTTCTTATCTAAACAGTTATTTGCTTTGTTTCTCGTATTTTTAGCTCGCTTTATCTCAAAAAAAGTAAAAAATCCTCTTATAAAATCGACTTTTGCCTTTGTTGCACTTACTAAAAATCGAAATTTGGATTAAGCAACGGTACACGTAAAAATTTTGCCAAAACATCTGAAAGAAACTATGGAAACCGGCTGTCAATTGGTAAACAAGTGATTGTAAAGCTCAACGTCTTTAAAGCTCTCGCAAAACGGATATATGTCTGCAGTGGGTTTGGTAAAAAAACAACCACGACTACACTTCTTTTTAATACAGTTTTAACCAGTGACTCGAACGAAATGCAATTTTATGTGGCATTTATCTTATAGAATCAAGAGATAAGATTTGTGCGGTTTTTTCTGTTTTTTTTTTCCCCCTCCTGCTTAATTCTCTACGGAGTTATAAATTTTCTAAATTAATATTCGAAAACTGTTATGAATTAAATTATAACCTGGGTTTATTTTAATAAAGAAAGAAATGCGGTTTTAATTAAGAAAATCTAGTAAAAAATTTATTACTAAATGACAGATTTTTTTTTAATACGGAGAAATAGCATAAAGAACAGAGATATGAACATGGAGAACAGAGAAAAAGAACATGGAGAAAGTGATAAATAACATGGAGAACAAAGAAAAGAGCATAGATAATAGACAAAGTAACATGGAAAACAGAGAGAAAAGAACATGGTGAAGAGAGAAGAGAATATCGAGAAAAAAATAACATGGTAAACAGAGATGAGAACATGGTGAACAGAGAAAAATATTTGAATTTTATTAAAATTTTAATAAAAATTCTATTTTTCTCTGTTCTCTATGTTAAATCGGTAAGAATTGATAAAACTTGAATATACATAACTTCACTCCAATCGTATGAAGTATCAGCGTGTTTTTGTCTGATGTTTCATATTCTATTTTATTATCTTACAAAATATATTTTTATATCACTATCTTATTCATTTCATGGTTTTTTATTCCAATATTACACAACACTTCTAACGCAGTGATAATAACAGAAGTGTTAAACGATGTTTTTTACTAAGATGCTTTCGTATAATCGTGTTACGTATTATAGCCGAACGTAGAATGATTTGAGAATACATAAACAGCTTTGATCAGGTTAGAGAATCCCTCGGATGTAGATTCTAGTCTCACAAATAAGTTGTTGATTTGGTTCCTCGATATGACGGATTCTGAAAGTAATAAAAATATTCCAATAATAAGTTATTAAAGACATTTAACGCTTTTATAACTTAATCAGTAAGCCATCAATGAAAGAAGTGCAGTCGTCTCTTGTGGCAACATCTTTCATCAGATGTATGGTCTCAGACCTGCTTCTCTTTCCATATATTTGCCATAACTCTGCTTTTATTTCGCGAATGTAACGAGATAGGTGTTCACTAACTGATAATTTCATCATAAAATAAATTCCAAAAATAAAAAATATATCTGCTTCCATATAATAAAATATACAAGCACTTTTAACAAGAAAAAAGTTTTATTAGCACGCCTAAAAAATATCAAACCAACTCGGTTTTTTTCTTTTTTATCGATTTATCGAAGGCAGACATAAACCTTTGTTACTTATTTAAAATTTAAAAAAAATTAATATTTTAATTATTAAATTAAGATATTTATGTGAGATATAGAAAACGTGCAGCATTTTTTAAATAATTTAATAAAAATTCGATAAATCGATTACTCGAGCCTTATTATTACTCGATTCTGTAAATATTAACTTCGATTAATCGATTACTCGAGTCTTATTATTACTCGATTTTATAGAAATAAATTGATTACTCGAGCCTTATTATTACTCAATTCCATAAATATAAACTTCGATTAATCGATTATTCAAGTCTTATTCGATTTTATAGATATAAACTTAATAAAAATTCAGTTAATCGATTACTTGAGGTTTTTATTACTCGATTCTGTAGACAAACTTAGCTGAACTTAAATGAATTCAATGAAGATCAATATAGACATAAACTTTAAACAAAGCACTTTATATTTTGGTTCACAGAGGCATAAAAGCAAATATTTTGTTAGTTTTACGATTTAAAAAATAATTGTTTCTTTATTTTTAATTAAAAAAACAATCGGATTTTAAATTTGACTTAATATATTGCCCAATTTAAATTAATTATTCGAAATTTTTTTTTATATATATATTTTTCGATATTCTAGTAAATATAAAATTGAGCCAGTGTTTTATTATAACATTAGCAAAACGTCCCAGATAATTGTTTAGTTGAAAATCCTATCACAGTCCATTATTTTCATTGATAACGACAGTAGGTGCAATTTTCGCTAATATTTAATAATGGAGATCGATATACAAACATGAAGCGAAAACAAAGATAGATGGAGAGCATCTTCAGTAAACAACCTCAAACCATCGTAAAATAAGTAAGCAGTGCCATTTCGGCAGAAATTCGATGGCTGAACAATAACTTTCTAAGGCAATTTTTATAGAAAATAGGTGTTTAGCCAGAGGGCATAATTTATGCGCAAAACATTTTTGAAGTAAGCATTAAAGATGATAATGTAATGTGGTAAGAGGAGAACAAAGGAAAATTGTGTCGTTAGAAACCAAAGAAGGGCGAGGTTAAAAATAGACAACATAAGTACCTAAACATGTTGATGATGAGCAATAATTTGTATCATAATCTCGAATATCTTTTAGTTTCTAAATATATAAAGTACACACAAACATGCGTAAAGTACAAGATTAGTTGTGTTTGTATGTCTGTCTATGTTACAGAAATTAGTTGTAATCATTGTTTTCTGAAAGGAATGTTTAATAAATAAATATTATTTCGTTTATGGTAAAAGCATTGTCATTATTTGAGAATGATGATTTTTTTATATACTAAATAAAGAATTAAAATGTACAAAACAGACAAACGATTCCAAACAAATTAACCCCTATTTAGCCAATCCCATCGAGCACACAAAGCGTCACTATGAGTCGCGTTGCAAGACGCGTCACATTGCATCTCTCTCCTACTTATTATCGTGTAGTAAGAAGGCGAGCGACGCGTATTGGCAACGCGACGCGTCGTAACGTTTTGTGTACTTCGATGGCGATTGGCTAGCTTTAAAGGGTTAAACATTTTCTGGAGGAAAAATATTTTCAATGCACCACAGTAGGATAGTTATAAGAGAGAATAAATTGCATTGTTTTGAAATTTCCAGCATATGTTATATAATAGTATAAACTAAAATCGAGTCGTGGTTCCACATGATTTACGCACTCAATATACAGTAATTGATATATAGTACTGTATATAATATTGAGCATCATCAGCAATATCGATTTAGTTCAGTTTGATTGACATTCCATAATTAGAGGATTAGGGTAGGTAGGTTAAGTCGCTGTATCTCACTAGGGATATATTGTATCTGGCGGCGGCCACTTACAGAGCCCATCACAGGCTGGTCAACACCCATGATGAGACCAACCGGATAATTGAAGGATGGAATTCAACCCCTCCTGAAACTCCTCCTGGAGGTGTGGGATCCGGATATGAACCCGGATTCTCCAGGGTGATAAGCTACAGCTTTACCATCCTGGAGAAAATATATGTTAATGATTTAATTATCGGCCGGATTGGCCGCGTGGAAACGCTTCGGCTTTTCACTCTGGAGGACCCGGGTTCGAATCTCGGGTCCCACCCCTTGAAAATTTTTATCATGGGGTCCGGGCCCGGCCCGTCGATCCCCATCCTCCACAATCCGGCTGACCCCTCCGCAGGGGTGGGCAGCCTGTGGAAGGGCTTGTGGCGTCATCTGTTAACAGAAAAAAAAATGATTTAATTATGGAAAAACCTGGAGAAAAAATAATTTTTCTTGTGAGAAACTGAAGCGAGTTACGTCATTAATTCGATATTAAATATTGATTACTAAATAGAAAAATATCTTTATTTATATACTGTACTAATAAAATAATATCTGTTATTGTACGGGATAAAAATTAAATTATTTTTACTCTCAAAGATAATTTAATGCAAAAAAAAAAACATCACATATTTATCAAATAATTTATAGATAATTTGTAATATTAAAATAAAAATTTAGGAACATAGTGGTTCCTGAATTGTCAATTTAAATGAAAAATGCGAAAGAAATATGTTTTTCGTTGGATCACAACAAAATTAAAACAAATCATTCAATTCAAAAACATTTTTCATTTTCTCTTTTTAATAATACTATCATTGTATGAGGGCTTCAAGAATTGAGAATAAATCTGAAATAGATTAAAAATTAAGTAAAATAAAATTAATTTCTCTCTCTAACATCAGACCATAATTCAAATTTCAAACAACAGATCGAGACCAAAAGTGTTATCAAGTTCTAGATTATGGTAATTCTAAGTAAGAGTTTCATAGTCGTAGTTTCGTAATCTGCAAGCAGCTTTAGGTTACGTTAGTTTGGATAAGCCGTCATATTCTCATGGGATATTTTGTATCTGTCAGCGACCACTTATAGACTCCATCACAGGCTGGCCAACACCCATGATGGCGGTCAACGGATGGTTGAAGATTGAGGTTCAATGGACCGAGGCAGGACCCCTCCTGAAAACCTGAAGATGTGGGACTCGTATTCGAACCCGGATCCTCCATGGTGGTAAAGCCAAAGCTTTACCACTCGGCCAGCTGCTGACCCTTCCTGAAAACCTGAAGATGTGGGACCCGTATTCGAACCCGGATCCTCCATGGTGGTAAAGCCAAAGCTTTACCACTCGGCCAGCTTTAGAATGATATATTAAAATATATTCTACGGTATAAGCGACTTTATGTACGAACATAATTTATGCATAAGTTTTGTTCGTGAATCGAGTTGTTCGTAACTCAGATACTGCAATTATTTCGGCTCCAAAAGTACTGAAATAACTTTATATACTATATATTGTAATATATTTCACAATTGGACTGATTAAAAGTTTCTTATTTCACAGATTTTTAATGAAAAGTTCCGAATATAAAGCGAAGAATTTTTAGTATAATCGCCGCCATCTTCAAATATGCTATAATATGTTAACAAACTGTGTAGTTTTACGTTATATTAGTTGCTAGAGCATTTTGCTATCACATTACTTAAAATTACTAAAGAGTTTTTGAAATTTCGTGAAATTTGAAAATGAGATTTTACGTTCGTAAAATACGAATGTTCGTAACTGGAGGAGCGCTTGTATATTCTTTCAGCTTAAATCAAACAACGAAATATTTAGGAAATAAAAAGTTGGGGATAGTAATTGTCTAGCTCCCATTTTGAAATTCGAAGGATCTTTTGAAGAGCTCAAATGATTTCATGAAATTTCTCAAAGAATTTGATAGTATAAAACAATGCAATTAATAATAAATTGAAATATGGCATAAAAACGAATAAATTGATATTTTACATAATTTAAAATACTATGTGGTGAAGCTAGCATTTCGTTATCTGCCATTTCAAACCTGAATTTTTCAAAAATTTCATAACATAGAAGGAAATTTTTTATATAGAAGATGAATAGAATGTAATGCAATAAATATATTTAGACATAACTCGAAATATCAAGATGATGGCATTTATTTAGCCATGAAATTCAAACTTAAATTTCACGAAGGATTTTAAACATAAAACGAAACTTTTGCAGTAAGTTTAAGCAGAAAAACACAGAAAAATATTCCAGTAATTCATTTTTCAAATTTCAAAGTGGAGAGGCTAGCATTTCCTCGAAGGATTTTAAACATAAAACGAAACTTTTGCAGTAAGTTTAAGCAAAAGAAAACAGAAAAATATTCCAGTAATTCATTTTTCAAATTTCAAAGTGGAGAGGCTAGCATTTCTACACTCCATTTCAAATAAGTGAATTTCTTGAAAAATTTCACAGTACAAAACCAAAGTTTTGCAGCACAATTAAATATAAAATATTCTAATAATTGATTTTCCCAATTCCAAATACAGTAAGACCGCGTTTAACGCGGGAGATACATTCCAAAGAAACCAAGCGCTAAACGAAACGGCGTTAAGCGAGGAATATTTGTTTAGACCATCATCGTAACACGTAAATAATAAAATAGGTGAAACAGAACACTGAATAAAAAACATACATACCATTTTTATTATTTTATTTTATAATATGTATTATCACTATTATATTACATTAATTATAGACATTTTTATTGTTAATATCGATTTGTATTCATAAATCATTCATGAAAATTAAAAATATTCGAATAAATAATTTATGTGTGATGATGAGGAAGAATTTTCCTCATCTGTGACACTGTTTTTTCGTTAAGAAGTCATCTAACGTCGTTTGCCTTTTCCTCTTTCGTTCAGCAAGCAATTGTCTTAGTAAGACATCACTCCCATGACATTTCGTCTTGCCACATTGACAGTACCAATTTAGTTCTAAGTGGCAGCATTCAGTTTAAAACTAAAATGCGATAATTGTTATTTTTATTACTGTAAAATAACGTTGATCGCCGATCATAAATATGAACTGTAATCGCAGCAGACTTTCGTATGTACTGCCCTGTACTGATATCAAACGCAATACGAGACGGATAGGAGTATCAAAATAACAAATTCGTGCCATGTCGGATCTACGTGACTATAACCGTTTGAAAAACCGCGCCAAAGTGAATCTATAAAAAATATAGAATTCCAAAAAAATCTGTCGCCGGATGACCGATGGTTGGAGGATCTGCGTTCAAATCCGGGTCCCACACTTTCAGTTTTTCAGGAGGGGTCCGGGCCCGGCTCGTTGAATCCCATCCTTCAACCATCCGGTTGACCCCATCCATGGGTGTTGGCCTGCCTGTGATGGGCTCTATAAATGGTTGCCGCCAGATACAATATATCCCTCGTGCGATATACCAACCAACCAACCAAAAAAATCGCGTTATATCGAAACAGCGTAAAGTGGGGTCTTACTTTGTATCTAACTACTAAAAGGTTCTGGTAACTTAATGATTAATAGAATAATATATAATATTTACTGCAATTAAAACATTTATTCAAATTACATTATGGATGCTATAAATATCGATAATATATACGATACTGCATTTTTGTCTTTATTCCATTCCAACATTTTACAGCTAGTTAGACTTGATATAACAAATATTTCGAAATATTATTCCAAATACATTATTTTTAATTATACATGTTATAGAGAATAATATACTCTTCATCTGGATCGATTGAAATCAGATTTTCTATTTTCCATAAATTTTCTTTCTAAAATTTATGGAAAATAGAAAATTAGTGAAGAAAAATATCTTCATTTATGCTTTTTAAATGGAAATTTAAAAATTTTCTTTGCTACAAATAAAACTTAGATATACAATGGATGGATTCCAAACGTGAATTATCAAGTTCTTGATCACTGTGTAAAAAGTTTCGTGATCGTTATTTACTTAATTTCGAAATGTATGGCTAACAGACAACAAACTACCAAATTCTAAAATACGTATAAGATAAAAATATGTGAAAAATTTCCATAAATTTATAAGAGAATAATAAGTCATCGATAAAGCTCGCACATCTACTCCAATGAATTTTAATGCTATATAAACAAACATCGAACGTTAATTTAATTTCATTTAAAATTTTATAATTGTATTTTCCAAAGATGTTTTTCTTTTTATTAAAACATATTTTGAAAGTTACCTTGTGCTGTTTATATTGTTGGAAAAATTATCATTAAAATAATTTAATTAAAAATTATAATTTTTTTTTAATTTAGAATTTAGTTGGCAACATAATATGTCTCTTTGATTAATTCGAATTGTAATCAATTTTATTATTATTATTATTATTATTCGGGATGTAAATTTAAAGTAGAATATTAATGAAAGAACGTTTTCGATTAATAATTTAATACATTTTTAGAATATTAAATTTTACTTTACAGAAAAGAGAAAAAAAATTGGGCTATAAAAATAGTTATAAATTTACGGAATTGGCCACCTCCTGTCGGAATTTGTTTAATGATATAAAATGGGTAAGAATTAATTCGCCACAAACATAAGTTTTATCACAGAAACGTGTTAAATAATGAATATTCTAAGAAGAGTGAATTATTACATTAAGGACGACGACCAGATTGCTTTTTGTGTAATTATCCTTCGGGCGGATTAATGCGATTCGACTGGCGTGTTATCGATCCGATAACTATCTTGCATGATAAGCATTGTTCAGTCAATTTGGTCAATATTGAGTCAGCAATTCTGCCGTCTTGACGGATTTACGCTCGGACTTGGTCCGAGTTAATGGAAAATTATCAAGACTGGAGTCACTGTCACTTCAAATTGCTCGAAGCATCTTTAAAAAGCGAACAAGATTTTATGAAAAAAAAAAAATATATATCTTATAATTTACTTTTTCCTGTTTTCGAGTATGTTGTGTCAATACAGCGATGCGTGTTGACAGAAGCGAAATATCATTCGATGTAATGGCTACCCTGATGTTAGCCTAAGAAATTCTGTTATGTAAACTATCTTCGAAATTGTTTTAAGCATTTATAATCGAATCCTACTTTTCTCTTTTGTTTGTTTAGAGAATTTTTATGAGGCTAGCAAAAAAAGGTCAAAATAGATTATCTGCTGTTCAAGACGTGTCGCTTCGCATGCGGCAGCGCGGCATCACCTATATAGAAGACTTTTTTGGTACAATTGTCGCTTTACCGAAGCACGTCGAAAGTGCTACACACCGAAAGGGGGGCCGAAACACGCAAAACTCCCTAATGGACCAGGGGTCAAAGGTCAAACGTTTACGAGATACAGAGGCATCTAGGCTGCATAGTGCAGCACGGGAACGGGACGCGTCGCGTCGCAGACCGCAGCGAGGCAGGCACAACGTCAAACCGCATGCGCCATTTGCAATAAACGGAACTTTGCGGGTCTATATCTCGTAAACGTTTACTTTTGACCCTTGGATATCACCAGAGATTTTTTGCAAGTTTCGGCCCCCTTTCGATGTGTACCACTTTCGCCGTGCTTCGGTAAGGCGACAAATTGTACCGGAAGCATGTATACATATATTCATTAAAAATAGCCTGCTATATAGGCGACGCCGCGCTGCCGCATGCGACGCGATACGTCTTCCACAGCATGTAATCTATTTTATGAAAAAATGCAATTGTTAATCTCTAGTGCCATCGAAATTATGGCCTTTGGAAATTATAAACTTGTATTATGCGTTCCAGACAGTTAAACAGTTACTAGACCGTCTTGCTACATCAAAGAATGTAATTAAAATCGGTACAATGAACTCTCCTTTCTTACGAATAGATATTCATCTTAATATTTTATGGTCAATATTTACTGCGATTCTTAGCCACTGGCACCGAGTCGGCAGCAATAAAACGGTTGTCAAAGTAACACAGAGAATTGCGAAACTATGAGAAATCCTCAATAACTTCATATTATTCACAAAGACCAAAGTAACAAAGCAAAATTGATTTACCGAACTTTGATCATTTCAATCTCTCTGGGATTATTATGGGAAAAGTAATCTCCCAGATGGAGATAAACAACTGTTTGGATATTACGTTAAGTAGCCCACGTGTGTACGGAAAATACTTTTCGTGTATCAATAATTAATCTGTTAATCCCGGATTAAGCATTTCCGTTCCGTCTGCCAGAGTGATTAAAACGTTAATCCCCTACAGACGAGGAATTATAGATAAGAAAAGGGGACCCATTCAACCGGAATTAATCAACACCGACTGATTTTACTTCGCAAATTTTCTCTCTTCATTAGTTTTGCATTTATAAATATTAAACATTCTCGATCTGTTTCGATTCAATTTCTAAAAATCCCCTCTTTTAAAAAAGAGAAAAAATAGAATAAATAAACTGGGAATGAATGATTTTCGTCGGTAATCCTGTGGGATTTCGACACGACAAACGTATATCTTTTTTTATTAATCTGGTAAAATATATATACACCTCTCTTATCAATATAACTGTAAAACTTCATTTAAATATTTATTAGACGCGATTTAATACGCGATATCTGTTTTCCAAAACAAGAACTGCATATACAAAACAGATTTTCAGTTATCATAGATATATACAATTTATGGATTCAAAAAATAAAAAATTAGTAGTATGAAAAGAATGCGCTGGCAACACTGTATGCATTATAAAATTAATTCTTAAAGCAGAAACAAAATATAAGTAAAAATGCTTTAAATATAGTCGTATATTCATTCGATGTAACATAATAAACTTGATGCAAATTTGAGATATGCTAATGACATCAGAGTGACGTGATATCTCGTATAATAGGAGATATAGGTATTAAAAATGTGTCCGATGGCAAATATGCTTTGATAGACGTGTGCCACATTCAGCGATGGTAAATAATTGTGTTAAATTTCGTGATGTAGGAGAGTTAATCGATCGGATCATATTTTATGTTGAATCCAAAAAAAGAATCGCAAGAGCAGTTAATTTGAAAAATGGTCAATTAATATCAGTTTATTGAATGAACAAGCGATATTTATTTAAAGATATTTAAGGATTATCGAGTTTTTATCATTACAAATGAATGAAAATTATGGAATTGCTTTCGTGTAAAAATAGAAATCGCGTGTCAGTTATTGCCAAATTACTAAGTGGTATATATTTCAACAATGCCAACTTTTGCAATGAAGTATACAGTATATTACGATATGGTTAATGAAATTCTATTAAAAAATAACGCCTGAGGCACTCGAGCTCGTCTGACAACGTCACAGACAAGTTCTGACTAGTTTGCATCCTAAAGCGTTATCTTGCGTTATTAATATATGCAAAACGATTCTTATTTTTAAAATGACCCATATAGATTGTAACAGAAGAAAAAATTACTTTATTAAGTTTGTACTGTTTGAATTTATGCTGCTGTTATTTTTTTTATCAGTATCCGCTTTAGCTGTGAAGCGAATGGAAGAGAAAAAATCTCTTCTCGTTTGTTCTTAAATATATTCTAACTAAAGATCAAATGCACTTCCTCCAATTCTGTAACATTATATCACCATGATGACTGAATTAAATAAAGATTAGATCAACTGGCGAACATAGGATGGTTGGCATCGCAACCACGGTATGCATTTAGAAAAATGCCGAATTTATTTGTTGTTAAATTGAAAATTAATGCACAAGCCAGGCCATTCTTGGAAAAAATAATCCGTACTTTACGTACACATCCCTTATTTTGGAATGACTAAAGATGCAAAATTAAAATATATGCCACGAAAGTCTACTTCAATAGCGTGATTACTGGATTTCGCAAAAATCTAACAAGTAGATGAAAAATTATTGGAAGATTGAATTTCTGCCATTTTTTAATAATGGAAGCTATAGGATTAATTTTTTTTTTGGTTTTTCATTTTTTCGCCCCTTTCCAATCAGGGAGATTAGTAAGGAGCAGGGTCAGTTTCAACCAAGTCCTATATCCACACCCGTGGAGGGGGCCGGGCCCAGAACCCCGAAAAGATTTCAGGATATGCCGGACCCGATCCTCCTACATGGCATACCAACATGTTATCACTCAGCCATCCAGCTGCCTGTAGGATTAATTGGCGTGATGATCAAAATTTATTAAATTTAATGAAAATCCAATTAATTAGTTCAAAAGATATTAAGTGATTATCTTAGAAGTTTGAATATACTTTATATATTTTTATGCGATTAAATATATGAGATTAAAAATGTAGCATCGAAGTGGCTTTTAATGGAGGAATATTGTTGCCGAATCTTATAAAAAATATACCAATTAGTCCAGAAAAATTACAGTATTAATGGAGATACTGATCAGCATGGAGATCGATATTATTTTTAACCTATTTTCTTTCGAAAAAGTAGGTTAAAAATAATATCGATCATCGCAAGTTGAACAATCGGACATTATTAAAACATTTATTCTGAGTGATCATTAAGAATGAACATAAATTTATTGTCTTTTATTCTACGACATCTTTTTGTTCTTCATTTCTGCTACGTATTTTCCCTTTAAAGTCAATGTTAAAGGGAAAAAATACATATTTCAAGACTCTGTCTTATAACTTTCAGAATAAATCATCTATCTGAATTGAATTTACTGTGATATAAAACTTTAATAAAAAGAATCGATTTTCTTCATTTCTTGGATAGACTCGGCGGGTTTCATTATGACACACAGTAAATATTTAAATTTAATAATATCGTAATCGAAATTCGGTATTGTCATAAAAATCTTGAGGTCCCGTATTGCATTTCTTTTAAGTGATTTTTAGAGATTTGAAGTTTTAAATTGCCAACAATTCAATATTATTTTAAGAATTTAAATAATAACGCTTACTGCCGAGAATTTTTTTAGTTGGAAAAAAACATTACGATAAATTCTGTTCATACTTTATTAGTTTAACAAAAAATGGTTTTGAGTTTATTGTGCACAAAAAAAACATAATTTTCAACTCGTAATTTCTTAGTTTCGTGACTTGTATTAATTATTAACGTCTGTCAATCAGGACCATTTCCTTTTGTTAAACGGGAATTGGGTGTCGAATTTATTCGATAAAGTCCGACAGAAAATTCCAATTGTGGACTAAATCCGGCAATTGCCACCATTATTTTTCCATTTAAGAGTTGATTTGCTGTCACTACGTGTATTGGCAATCTTTCTATTTGGCATTACGTAGTAGAGGTCCGTATTGGTCGAATTTAGCTAAGTTTTAGCTTAATATACAATCGTAAGCTAACTGATAGCATCACAGACAAGTTAAAACATGTTCCCGACCAGTTTTCATTCCATTGTTAATATATGCAAAACGATTCTTATTTTAAAAATGACCCTGGTAAATCATTTCTGTATATTAAGCTAAGTTTTATCTTAATATACAGAAACTATGAAGGTCATTCTTGTCAATTAAGACCATTTCCTTTTGTTAAAAGGGAATTGGACGTTGAATTTGTTCGATAAAATCCGACAGAAAATTCCAGTTGTGGACTATATTTGGCATTTCGTAATAGAAGTCTATATTGGTAGAATTTAGCTAAGTTTTAGCTTAAAATATACTGGTCACAGGCAAGTTAAGACACGTTCCTTATCAGTTTGTTTTCCACAGCGTCACTTTGCGTTATTAATATATGCAAAACGATTCTTATTTTAAAAATGACCCTGGTAAATCATTTCTGTATATTAAGCTAAGTTTTATCTTAATATACAGAAACTATGAAGGTCATTCTTGTCAATTAAGACCATTTCCTTTTGTTAAAAGGGAATTGGACGTTGAATTTGTTCGATAAAATCCGACAGAAAATTCCAGTTGTGGACTATATTTGGCATTTCGTAATAGAAGTCTATATTGGTCGAATTTAGCTAAGTTTTAGCTTAAAATATACAGGTCACAGGCAAGTTAAGACACGTTCCTTATCAGTTTGCATTCCACAGCGTCACTTTGCGTTATTAATATATGCAAAACGATTCTTATTTTAAAAATGACCTTCGTAGATTGTTTCTATATCCCTCGTAGATATATGACAGAGGTTTTGGCCTTAATAAAGAAACCCACACAAAACCTGAATATAGTATATAAATCTATTCTACTTTCCTACCAAAAATGTGGCATGGAGTATCGAATAATAATCGATGAAAACCTGAATATAGTATATAACCTATATATACTATATTCAGAAAAACACAAAACCTGAATATAGTATATAAATCTATTCTACTTTCCTACCAAAAATGTGGCATGGAGTATCGAATATCCGGCTTATGTGTGGTTTCACTCATAACTCTAAATTTCCTTAAGTGTTTTTTTCTATACTCCTCATCTTCACATTTTCGGGAATGCTCCTAGTTTTGTGCGAATGTTTATCTTCGAAAGAATATGATAAAATTGGACAAGGTAGACTAATGAAATATTTATGGTGAAGAAAAATTCTAAGAGATTGCCTTTACGATAAAATGGTATAAGTGTTTACAAGTATAAATCAAATTTCGAAGAAGAAAATAAATATTCCGAGTGGAAAGAGAATAAAATTCTTATTTTTCGTCGACAATCAACTTTCGGGAATTGTCCATCGAAAGTCACCAAGGGCTCTAATCTGATCAGGGGCTTTCGATTGTTCTTATACGATTTCCAAGTTTTGTTTTAAAGATTCAACGAAATCAGTCTACACGGGATGTTATTGATGTTATTGGAAAAAGTTCCTAGCAAGAGAGAAAGCACGTAACAGCTCTTAGTCACATCTTGTTCGCTTTATTTATTATTTTCTATTTTTTATTTTATTTTATTTTTTCTCAATCCACTTACTAAACCGATTTCGTTATATAAGTAAGTTACCGTAACTATAAAGTCTCCTTTCTGTTCTTTTTTTCATCGATTATTAAAAATGTTTTGATCAAATTTTATTTTTTTTGAGAAAGATAAAAATGTTTTCTAATATCTTTGCCCAACTTGTTACAGGACGCGGTAACAATGTTACTTTTACGGATAAGAAAGTTTCTGGCAGAAAGTTGAGTACCTAAATTTCCGACTGAAAACTCTTAGAAAAAAGAAAATCCAATAGAAAAGAAAGTAGCGTGACTTCTTTCTTCAAAATAAGAATATATATAGGCCCTACTTTTCTGTTTGAAAAAATTAACATATTTTCATTTGAGAAATTCTGTGATATTTTTTTCTTGGATCTTGGAGATCAAACTCATCACCAAACGGACTTTTCAGTTTCACTATATTCTGTTATAGAAAAAATCATTGTTGGTTTTTGCCATCGATGCTTTGGCTGATAACTTTACTAGCGCAGTCTATCCAGTAGTAATTAAAAAATACACATGAGTAGAGTCAGCATCACTCAAAAAAATCATTGTTGGATTTTACCATCGATGCTTTGGCTGATAACTTGACTACTAGCGCAGTCTATCCAGTAGTAATTAAAAAATACACATGAGTAGAGTCAGCATCACTCCAAATAAATCAATAAATTACGTTATTTTCTTTAAAATTTTCATGAATTAATACTCCTTATTAAAAATGTTTTGATCAAATTTTATTTTTCGAGAAAAATCATTCAACAATCAATAAAACTTTCTTGCCTTAGCGCACCCTGGTAGAAAAATATGAATTTGAAATGTTTCGTAATTCTACGGTTTTAATTAACCAAGAAAAATATTATTATTTATTACAATAAAATATGCTATCTATATAAAACTGCAGTGATCGTTTAATTTTTAATCTTCTATCGTCATCTGTAATCATTATAATTTATTTTGAATATAATCATCACATTAAAATTCCAATCGTTGGATTTATGCAATACAAAAAATTCTCATTGTGTTTCATGCTCTATATACTATCATTGATGATTACACTACGTCCAAATGCAAGCATTCTTGTAATCTCAGCCATGCCATGCTTCTAAGTCTAAGGCATTTAATATAGATACAAATCTTTTAATATCCATTAAAAAATCGTGCCGTATCATCAGTCATTATTACTCAAATCAATGCCTATATTTTTGTGAACAAAATTCTCCTATATATATATATATAGATTATATTTTCATAAATATAATGTATAATACGAAAATAAACCAATTAAATTAAAACTAGAAATGACGTCTCAATAAGATGAAGAGTCAGCCGGATTGGCCGCGTGGAAACGCTTTGGCTTTCCACTCTGGAGGACCCGGGTTCGAGTCTCGGGTCCCACCCCTTGAAAATATTTTTCATGGGGTCCGGGCCCGGCCCGTCGATCCCCGTCCTCCACAATCCGGCTGACCCCTCCGCAGGGGTGGGCAGCCTGTGGAAGGGCTTGTTTCGCCCCGCCACTTAGTACTCTTACTGAGTGGAAAGTGGCGTCATCTGTTAAAAAAAAAAAATAATAAGATCAAGAGTGAGAAGAGTGAGCCAAGCAGACAATAGCTCAGGGCATCATAAATTGAAAGAACTATAGTAAAAAAAATTTTATTGGGCGGCCGGATGGCCGAGTGGTAACGCTGTCGGCGTGCCACACAGGTGGATTGGATTTTTCGGGGTACTGGGCCCGGCCCGGTGATCCCCGTCCTTCACCATCTCCAAGGGTGTGGGTGCAGCCCGTGGTTGGAACTGACTCCGCCCCCTTAGTAATCTCCCCTGTATATATTTTAAATATATGTTAAACATATACAAGTATAGACATACAGTGGGACACGATTATAACGAAAACGGATATAATGAAATTGTTTCGCGGTCTCGACCGACGTCCATAGGTTAACCTTGTATTAAAACCATAATAAATCTATAATTAAAACATTGTTATTACAAAATCATGACGGAACGGATAATTCATAAACATCGGTTATAACGAAAAAATGGCGAGGGAAGAATTAAAATTTATTTTAAATTTAATTTAAATGTCATTTAAACCAACAGTGACATAAAATTTCCTCTCAAACTGAAAGAAACGGTCGTTAGGCTTATTCCACTTTATTAGAAGGGGTGAGAACACTAAGACCTCGGGCCCACATGCAATTATCAATCGGTCAACTATTTAATTGCAGGAGTGAGAACAAATGACTCTTATGAGACCATAGATTACTAATCTGTGACTGCGCCCACTAGCAACTCTTTTGTTGGCAGACTAAACAATAGAAGTTCTTTGTTCTCACTCCTGCAATTAAATAGTTGACCGACTGATAATTGCATGTGGGCGCAAGGCCTAAAGCTGAATTTCTTCAAGCTATTGATAAAGATAACTGTTCAAAAACTGAAATTTGTAAAAATTTCGGCATTGCGAATTCTACTTTATCGACGATAATAAAAAAAGAAATAATATAAAAAATTACGAAATTAACAATATATTAAACTGGATCGGGATCGTATGAGAACGACAAATTTTGAAAATTTAGAGGATGCATTTCTAATATGGTTCCTCTGTGTATGGTTCAAGCAAGCAAAGTCGAAAAATTTGCCTATTTCCGGTTCACTTTTAACTAAATTAATTTAATTGGAAAAGACAAATATCTTCGCTGAACAAATGGTATCACAGTTTTCTGCGAATTCAGGTTGGTTAGAACGATTTAAAAAAGGAATTTTTTATCTTCAAATCGGTACACTTTAGAAGAAAAATAGGCCTATTCCTAAAGGCTGCTGTTTGCCGACTGATCAATCAATTACAGTAATTACAGGTATATTTGATAGTTCGTATAATAAACGGTGTTAAAATAAATTACTATTTATTATATATTTTTTAATTATATTTTCGAAGAAAATCTTTAAAATAGCGACTTTTTTCGAAGAACACCATTATAGTCTCATAGAACCAGGTGCGGCTCGTGTATAGGCACTGCGGAACTGCAGCCTCCCCAATTTTTCTCGATATATAAATATATTTATTAATTTATTTATATTTGCTTATAATATTTAATTTTATCATCAACAATCCTATACAATTCTCTTATTTTGTAAAAAAATAATAAAAATCTATCGTTTAGCACTTAGGAGTGAGAAAGACGCTAGTGGTACTACGTTTACCACAGTGCATATTGCTACTCGCGCATGCTCGCACAAGCATATGCTCGTCATAGTGACATGTGTGGATGCGAGATACAGTGCCTCGCAATTCGTCAGTAATCCGTCGCCGAACTAATGTCGAATTAGAAACTGTCGAATTGAGGGACAATATTTCCTATATTGTCGACTTGCGGGACAATATTTCCCATATAAGATTATGTAAAATAGATTAATTCGTTGTTGGACCCCCATCTCACTCCCCTAACTAGTGAGTGAGAGAGATACAATATATTATTTAACTGTCGAATTGCAGGCATTTCCCATATAAGAAGACTATGTAAAATAGATTAATTCGTTATCGTATCATCCCACTCCTCTAACTAACGGGTGAGGTGAAAGAGATACACTATATTATTTACTTTATTACATGTCTTTTACTATTGTATAACACACTAAATTACCAAATACACTATTTTATACACAACACACAATTTTTTTCTTCGTCTCTTCCCTCAATCAAGTGTTCTTCTTTTCGGAATTATTCCTCTGATCAGTTCTCTTTGAACCCATCCTTACATTTCACTAAAAAAATAATAATAATTACAAATTTTTTACTTTCTGAAAAATGTAGTCAAAAAAAGTTCTTCATTTCAGAATTATTCCTCTGATCAGTTCTCTTTGAACCCATCCTTACATTTCACTCAAAAAAATAATAACAAATTTTTTACTTTCTGAAAAATGTAGAATAGAAAATTAACACAAACAACACGGGCAAACTTTCTGAAAAATATAGAATTGAAAATTAACACAAACACGGGCAAACATCAAAGTAGCCCAAAAACTACTGACAAATAGCAAATGAGGTAAATACCAAATTAGCCCAAAAAGAACTGACAAATAGCAAATGACATCAAACACCAAAGTAGCCCAAAAAGAACTGACAAATAGCAAATGACAACAAACACCAAATTATCTCAAAAAGAACTGACAAATAGCAAGTGACATCACACAATTCCATGCACGCGCATGCGCCAACACGCGAAACTCAAATGTTGAATTGCGAAACCGACGAGTTGCGGGACGTCGAATTGCGATGCACCACTGTATTAGCGTAAAGCAGCACTGTCCATCACGTAGTTCCACTATTGTTTAAATGCAGGTTGCGCCAGTAATAACGAGTTCGTAGTGCTTATTGTGTTTACGCCATCTCTTTAAACCAGGGGTGGCCAACCTTTGGCCCTTGCGCCAAAAGTGGTGCACTGTATCACAAAGAAAAATTTCAAAAAATTTTCTTATACAATTTATCTATATATATATTATAAATCTGAAATGCCTGCGCGCGCGTGTTCATCTATAATGCAAGAATGGCTAAATCAGGGGGTCCAACCTTTTGGATTCCTCGGGCCACATTTGAAGTAAAAAATTGTCTCAGGCAGCACATAAAAATATACTAATTCTAACGATAGTTATTAAGCAAAAAACTTAGTAAATAATGCACAATATTTGTCTCAGGCAGCACATTAAAATATACTAATTCTAACGATAGTTATTAAGCAAAAAACTTAGTAAATAATGCACAATATATGATATGCATCATGACAAATAAACAAAAATGTCATAGTATAATAATCTTTGATTTCTTTTCATTCAGAAAATTTTTAAAAATCTTTGAGCATGTCAAGAAGTTTTAATCACTGAAATAAGAAATATTTTAGAAAATGGAAATAGGAACTGTAGATAGATATTTAAATAATAAAAACTTCATTAACTTCATTGGGCCGGATGGCCGAGTGATAATGATGCCGGCGTGCCATGCAGGAGGACCCGGGGTCGCGTCCTGGATATGGTATTTCCTGAAAAGTTTTTTTGGGGGTACCGGTCCGGTCCAGCACCCCGAAAAACCACGATCCCCGTCCTTCATCATTCGGCCCCCTCCACGGGTGTGGGTGCAATTTTTCCGTGGTTGGAACTGGTCCCGCTCCTTAGTAATCTCACTGATTGGAAATGGGCGTAAAATATGCAAAAAAAATTAACTTCATTATGTTTTTATATATTTTTAATACAAAAATGAAACAAATTTCTTTTTCTTTATTAGTGGGATATTTAATTGTTACAGCGAATTTCAAAAAATAAAAAAGAATAAGTACATAAAAATCCAAATGTTTTAAAGAAGTTTACGATTTTATATTGGGCCGCATTCATTACAGCAGTGGACTACGGGCCGGATGGCCGAGTGATAATGATGCCGGCGTGCCATGCAGGAGGACCCGGGGTCGCGTCCTGGATATGGTATTTCCTGAAAAGTTTTTTTGGGGGTACCGGTCCGGTCCAGCACCCCGAAAAACCACGATCCCCGTCCTTCATCATTCGGCCCCCTCCACGGGTGTGGGTGCAATTTTTCCGTGGTTGGAACTGGTCCCGCTCCTTAGTAATCTCACTGATTGGAAATGGGCGTAAAATATGCAAAAAAAATTAACTTCATTATGTTTTTATATATTTTTAATACAAAAATGAAACAAATTTCTTTTTCTTTATTAGTGGGATATTTAATTGTTACAGCGAATTTCAAAAAATAAAAAAGAATAAGTACATAAAAATCCAAATGTTTTAAAGAAGTTTACGATTTCATAAAAATCCAAATGTTTTAAGGAAGTTTACGATTTTATGTTGGGCCGCATTCATTACAGCAGTGGACTAAATGGATTTTTGTGAACCAACTTTTGTTTGTTAGGGGACTTATGTGGGAAAGTTTAAAGATAGGTATTGATTATTAGAAGTTGATTTTAGACTAAATGGATTTTTATGAACCAACTTTTGTTTATTAGGGGACTTATGTGGGAAAGTTTAAAGATAGGTATTGATTATTAGAAGTTGATTTTATATATTGTAATTGGCGTAAATTACTTGATATAAAATCCAAGATGGCAGATTAACGCTATTTGAGCAACCTCATTGGGTTACAATGACCACGTGACATGTTAGCTGGACTATATCATTGGATTACTATGATCGTGTCTTTGGTAGCTGAACAGTCTCATTGAATCATAATGGTCACGTGATTGTTATATGTGACCCCCAATGAGACTGCTCAGTTACTAAATTAATGGCAGATATCGAATACTGTGTTGTATATTATTTCGTTAAATTATTGAACTTCAGATTTCATATTAAAAGGTTTCTAAAGGTTTTTTTAATCTTTCTGTAATCTTCTATTGATTATAGCTTACATTACCTTATTTAGCCGTAATATGCTTAAGTTAAACTTTGATTAGGCTTAGTGACCACGTGGTAGTATGCTATTAGAGATACTAATCTATATATATAAATCTGACTGTTAAATAAATCCATATTACCATATTTTAAAAGGGCTGAAAAGGAATATAAGTTTATATAGCGCATATTAACTAAAAGATGAAAAAATTGACGCATGACCTATAAAAGATTGGCCACCGCTGCTTTAAACATTTGTGTAGTTAGTTGTATTACGCCGTCATATCCTCATGGGATATTCTGTATCTGGCGGCGGCCATTTATAGTTCCCATCACAGGCTGGCCAGCACCCCTGATGAATGAAAAAATTGACGCATGACCTATAAAAGATTGGCCACCCTGCTTTAAACATTTGGACATTACAATTAAAGACATAACATTTTTAATTATACTAAACTTTATAATTTTATCGATAATAAACAATATTTGATTTGATTACCTGCCGCGAGTTTTCGCGGCGCGGCGCTGCGCTTATATACAGCATCCAGATACAATTATGTGGCGACCAAAGTGGTGATGGATTGGGCTGCTATGCGGCGGGATGATTTGACCTCGGTAGGTCGCGCTACTGACAGACACGAAAACTTGCGGCAAATTATTTCGAATCCTGCCAAATATTTTTTCATGAAACAAAACAGGAATACATTTTATTTTTAAGTAATTTTGTATTATACCAAAGTGTATAATTTTATCGACAATTAACTAGTATTTTTTAATTTTTACCATAATTTTGATATTTTATCCAAATACGTATACACTGTATTTTTAGTGTATGCAGATATACATATTTCGAAAATTGCAGCACGCCCACGATTTCAAGTCACGAGCCACTACTGTATAGAAGTTTGGGAAAACTTCCAACATTTTTAAATTAAATTCTTCTCCACTTCGGTTAGAACGAAAAAGTTTTCCGGTCCCAATCATTTCGTTATAACCGTGTTCCACTGTATATTCAAATGATAATTTGTTTTTCAATTTCAAATATCATCTTATAACTCATTATATATATATGTAATTTTTTAATTTCATATTTAAATGATAAAATATATTCTTTCTATGGATCATAATTTATTTCTATGAAAATTGATATAATACAATATGAAAAGGACTAATTAAATGTGGGGCGGCCGGATGGCCGAGTGGTAACGCTGTCGGCGTGCCACGCAGGTGGATCTGGGTTCGCGTCCCGGATCTTTGCGGGGTATTGGGCCCGGCCCGGTGATCCCTGTTCTTCACCATCCGGCCCCCTCCACGCGTGGATCTGGGTTCGCGTCCCGGATCCTTGCGGGGTATTGGGCCCGGCCCGGTGATCCCTGTTCTTCACCATCCGGCCCCCTCCACGGGTATGGGTGCAGCCCGTGGTTGGAATTGGCCCCTCCCTCTTAGTAATCTCTCTGATTGGAAAGGGACGTAAAATATGCAGAAAAAATGGGTGCAGCCCGTGGTTGGAACTGCCCCCTCCCTCTTAGTAATCTCTCTGATTGGAAAGGGACGTAAAATATGCAGAAAAAATGTGATATTTAAAATTATATTATTGTAATAGCAATAACACGTGTTCTTAGTATTTCAGTAATCCTTTTTTATTATTATCATATCTCAAATTTTATGCTTTAAATTCTTAAATACTGCGTATCTTTATGTTTTAGATAGAAAAAGCAAGCAAAGATGTGCCAAATTCAGATTCATCTAAAACTTCAGAGAGTAGACCAATTACACAATCAACAAAAATTATTGGTAAAAGGTATAATTATAGTTAATAATTTAATCTTTAAAAGTCCTTTTTGAAACGTATATAAATATTTATTAGATTAGTATTCATTAGAAGATGAACTCAAATCATTGGTGTCCATCGTGGACAAGAAGAGAAAATTTTTAACACAACGAACATTGTGCACCAATATTCTTATATGCATTTCTGATTATTTTATTTGCATCCCTCTTCATTCTGCTAGCATACAAATGCTATTTTTAGAAAGTTTTTTAAATATAAAAACATATATAAATATTTATTAGATTAGTTATCATTAGAAGATGAACTCAAATCATTCGTGTCCATCGTGGACAAGAAGAGAAAATTTTTAACACAACAAACATTGTGCACCAATATTCTTATATGCATTTCTGATTATTTTATTTGCATCCCTCTTCATTCTGCTAGCATACAAATGCTATTTTTAGAAAGTTTTTTTAATATAAAATAATATAAATATTGGAAAGCACAATTTTTATTAAATCTTAAAAATATATAATAATTAAAATGATAATGATTATTGACCTTAAAAATCTTTTAAAACTGATATGATTCCATTAATTTAATTCATAAAAAGTGTTTTTGGTCTTGAATTTACAAAATTTTTCCGGATATGATCGATGGTGCTATTAACAATCAATATAAATAGAATGAAATGTTTATTACCTTTTCGCTCTTCTCATGCCGTTTGACCGTACTAAAGTTTGTATAGCGACTTCCCGTGATTCTGCGGATAATATGTGGTATAAGTGAAGTTAAAATGAAAGAAGGAAGTTTCATTGATTCTGTGGGAACCGTCTTTCTCTATTATTTCCGATTTGATTGACCTTGATGTGGTTATGTCTGCAAGGGCAAGTGTCACAATGAAATCGAACTAACGATGTGTCGAACCGAAACCGGAAAAGCACGCTTTTTAATTATAATATCAAAAGAATATAATTTCATTAACTATATAAACCTTATTTACAAAAATAACCTAAATAAATCAGGATTTCCATCGATATTTTTAAGATATTTCAACTCTCTATTCGTCTAGAAAAGGAAAGATTCGATAGATCAAAGTTAGGCTTAGTTCCCACTAAGCTGCAGCAAGTGTCACAATGAAATCGAACTAACGATGTGTCGAACCGAAACCAGAAGAGCACGCTTTTTAATTATAATATCAAAAGAATAAAATTTCATTAACTATATAAACCTTATTTACAAAAATAACCTAAATAAATCAGGATTTCCATCGATATTTTTAAGATATTTCAACTCTCTATTCGTCTAGAAAAGGAAAGATTCGATAGATCAAAGTTAGGCTTAGTTCCCACTAAGCTGCGAAAAGCGATAGGCGAAGCGAATTAACGTCATGACTGGCGATGCGCAGAGAACTTAGGAAAAGCAAAAAAAATGCGAAAAGCGAATGCGATACTAATTATCCAATGAAATTAGTCCAAGAAGAAGTTTTTAATGCTCATAATTATGGTTAAAAGGAAAAAAATTTAAATAATTGAAGAAGTTTATTTTTTAATAAATTTAACCCTTTTAGTGTGGAACAACAATATACTATTGTCTGGACCTGAGTAATATAATAAAGAAAGAAAAGGCTTGTGAACCTGTAAATTGCATTTGTCCAAAAAACTTTTGCTTGTTCATCGACATAATCTTCATTTATTGTTTTTGATATGCTATTATATTCCATCGATTGATCTGATCTGCTATTACTTAATAAATGACATAAAGAACAAAAACATGTAGGGATAACCTCACTTTTCTTGTTTCAACAAAAGCACAGATCATCTTTACTGCATATTGTAAAGTGGAAGTTTAACAAGCGAGTTGATCGGAAGATGGTCAGAGTCTTGCGATCGACTAAAAAGCTTGTCACGATCGACTGGTAGCTCACGATTGACTGGTTGGGCAGCCCTGGACTATATCATCAGCATAGTGATATAAATGAATTTCGGCTCTCCCAGAGACTCAATACTAACTTCCGATGCTGTCATCAAGTATAGTTTTTTCTTTTATTGAATCTTCTTTGATGAATACAATTTTTACATCATTCCAGTTTATGGAAATATTCGTAATGGCTGCTCGTTGCGCTAACACCAAGTTTTCATGGCCTTTTTCTGTATCATGTTTGTGTTTGTTGATTCTTTTTGTTAAATTTCTAGAAGTGTAACCAATATAAACTCGGAATTATAAATCAAAACTAGCACTAAGATGACTTAATAAAGTCGAAAGCGCTTCGCTGATGTATCCATTTTTTCCACTGTTAAGTAGTGCTAGTTTTGATTTATAATTCTGTGTTATCAAGTGGAAATTCCTCCTCATTTTCAATATAAACTCCTATTTGCTGTAGATTATCAAAAAAGGGGATTTTCTAAATGCCTGCACACCAATTTAAATCTGGTTGGTCTTTATTGTTACATAATAAATTAAACAGGGCATTTGTTCTGTTAAAAACAATTTTATTTCCTGTAATCTCTTCTAATTTCTTTTTGTATTTTAATGTAACATCGATAATGTTCAGTGTGTAGAAGATAACTGTTTTATTCTCATTTGTTACTGGTTTTGTTGTTATCACATTTATCATCGATGTACTCCCATAACTTATAGATTAAGTTGTCATTATAGCCATAAAGTGCTGATTGTTTAACTACCTGTTCTAATTCTATCATCTTATTTATCAGGTGTGTAAATATGAAACCGGAATTTGCCAATAGATGGAGCCACCTGTCAATGTACCTTTCATCAAACTGCAACCGCGTTATCAGCGCCAATGTTTAATTTTGACATCTGTCAAGAACATCCAAATCAAAACCATACAAGTTTCATACAATAATGCATGTTTTATACGAGTTAAAAATGTCAACTTTTGTGCCTACAAGTTACGATTTGTGGACATCATTGATTTTTTGTTACATTCGAGAAAACTGCTTCAAAATCACACTGAATGCTTGTCAAAGCTTACAGTGAGCATGCTTTTGGTAAATCACAAGCTGAGTGGTTTAAAAAATTCAAAAGTGGTGATTTTGTTGTAAAAAAAGAAGAACGTGGAAGACCACCAAAAAAGTTTGAAGATAGTGAATTGCAAGCATTGTTGGATGAGAATGATGCTCAAACACAAAAATAACTCGCAGAGCAATTGAATGTGTCACGAGAAGCCGTCTCCATATGTTTAAAAGCCATGGGAAAGACCGTAAGCTGGGAAAATGGGTTATATAAACTGAATGAAAGACAACAGGAGAATCAAAAAACCACTTGCGAAATGCTGCTCGCCAGATACAAAAGAAAGTCATTTCTCCATCGAATTGTGAGTGGCAATGAAAAATAGATCTATTTTGAGAATCCAAAGCACAAAAAATCTTGGGTTGATTCAGGACAACCATCGACATCGACTACAAGGCCAAATCACTTCGGACGGAAGACAATGCTATATGTTTGGTGGGATCAGAAGGGTGTGATTTATTTTGAGCTGCTAAAACCTGGTGAAACCATAAATACTAAACGCTACCAACAACAAATGATCAGTTTGAATCGAGCTTTGCATGAAAAACGACCAGAATATGATAAAAGGCAACACAAAGTGATTTTGCTTCATGATAATGCACCATCACACAAAGCAAAACCGGTGCAGGAAACGTTGGAAGCACTTAATTGGGAAATACTTTCACATGCGGCTTACTCGCCAGACTTGGTCCTGTCCGATTTTCACTTATTTGCATCGATGGGGCACAGACTTGCTGAGCAGCACTTCACTTTCTACAAAAATGTACGAAAATGGCCTGATAACTGGTTTGCCTCAAAAGAAGAACAGTTTTTCTGGCATGGCATCCATGCATTGCTGGAAAGATGGGAAAAATGTATAACTAATAATGGCCAATACTTTGAATAAAATACTCTTAAACAATTATCATACAATGAACGTGTACTTTTTACTAAAAAATTCCGGTCTCATATTTACACACCTGACACTAATAATACAATTGTTTTCCGGAAACGTTTTAACCTACTATGGCCCTCCTCAGCCGGTAATCTCAAATGAGTGACTAAAGTTCTAACCAGTATTGGATGAAGGCCGTCCCTGCTGGGATGTTTCGTAAATAAACATCCAGTTTAAAGCACTCGCGTTGACATTTAAACGGGGTTGTTTACCGGGTGTTACATAAACACCATATTGTTATTCAATGTTACAAGTTTCTAAAGCCTCTCAACATGTTTCCAATTAGAAGTTAATATATTGTACTTATGTACGATATTTCGTCCTACTTATTAACCAAACGAATCTAGCCAAACTCCCCTGGCAGATAAAGTCTATATTAAATTTTCTAAACGATTATATTTTTAATTTTAAGCTACGGTGCCACCATCTAGTGATTAATGATTAAACAATAATTTTTAAATTAATTTTCCCCAAATAAAATTTTGCCACTGCACCGGACTCGAACCGGGACTTGGGTAAACGCCCCAATGCCTTAACCGATTAGACCATGGTGACCTATGACAGAATTCAATTTTGGGAAGCTCATATATTGATTACTATTACTACCCTCTTAGGGACGTTTTCAACGTCCCTAAGGAGGATTTCCGCTAAGGTTCCCGCTATGGGGCTGCCTATAGGCACTCCTAGAAGTTGTTTGTATAACTTGCCTCTGAAGGTAAAGTATGAATTATAGCATATGGTGTGCGCTATTTCACGCAGGAACTAGGGATTATTGTGGTCCTGTGGGACGTGCTCCAGTAAAAATCTATAGAAGAGCAGGCAAACGGGCTCTATTTTTAGCGTCAAGTATAGAGCTTCGAAATCAAATGTGGTGAATGTGTCGTTCACGTCTATTTTTAGCTTTCTAATCCTATCCAAGATTGTAGATGTTATAAGGGTGGAATTTTCGGTGCTCCCTAAAATGCTATTGCACCACATGGCTATAGTTTTTTCAAGATAGTAGGTTGGTGCCAGTCTTTTTTCGACTATCGGTCTGACGTCCAAAGGTGTCTTGTGGGTTTTAATTAGAGCAAAAAGCCTTGGGCTCGCCGGCGCTTCCTGTTTACGCACATTCCAAACTTGTGGGAAACATCTGTGTCTAATTAACTTATCAACTTTGTGGGCTAGTTTTTCTGTTGGGTCCTTATGTATTTCAACGGTCCCGGTGTTGTTTATGTACTTTAACAGGAAATTATCATACAGAGCTCTCGTAATGAGTATCATCTTCTTGGTTTTATCTTCTCTGGTGATGATGTAGTCCATCTCCTTAAGCCATTGGACTCCCCGGTGTTGTTTATGTACTTTAACAGGAAATTATCATACAGAGTTCTCGTAATGAGTACCATCTTCTTGGTTTTATCTTCTCTGGTGATGATGTAGTCCATCTCCTTAAGCCATTGGACTGTTCTTTTGATGTCGGATGCCTCCTGTGTAGCGTCTGCCGTTTTCCTTGCATTCCGCTTGCCTAGTGATTGTCTTAAAAAAGTATAGTAATTGTCTTACAGATAGACGGCAAGAAGGTCATCACAAAGGTATATAGGAAGGCAACGTGCAAACCGGTTCTCATCCCGAATTGGTCAAAAGACCTCGCTGGCTATAAGAAAGCAGCCTTTCGAAGCCTATACAGGAGAGCATTAACATACTGTACTGAAAGTGAAGATCTTAGAAGAGAGCTGGATTACATAAAAACAATTGGACTACAGCATGGGTATTCGAAGCAGTTTCATTTGAGAGTGTTGAACCAGATGAAGAATAGAATCTCTAACAGCGCAAACAGAGAAGAAAACCCTAGCAGTATCGAACAGCATTACACACCAATACCATACCATCTGAAAGACTTAAACGTAGTAAAAGAAAGTAATAAAAAACAAAAACAAGCGCATAGCTACAAAAAGGGGTCCAACAGTTTTTAACGTCCTCCGTAACGAGAAAGACAAACTTAAAGAATGGGAGCGCTCCGGCATGTACAAAATCCCTATTAAAGACGTACAACATAAAAAGGAGACCGCGTATGTAGAAGTAACCTCTAGACCCTTAATTAGAAGAATCGACGAACACAAAAACGACATTAAATTGGCCAGAATGTCTACCTCCTTAGCGCAGGAAGCCTACGACCAGGACATTGAGATTCTATGGAATGAAGCGAAAGTAGTGAAAGCGATTCCTCCACGCACGCAACCAACTGTTGTAGTCTTTAGAAATATTCCGCAGAAAAAGCAAAGAAAACTTGATAAATAATAGATTGGCGTGGGAGCCACCACAGGCATGGAAATTCGCCCTGACTAACAACTAGAAAAGAATATATATAAAAGAAAGGACGCCGCTTAATGTATTTTGCTTGCAAGGACGTTACAGTGTGTTTTGTTTTATCCCGCTCTGTTATGAAAAGGACTCGTATTTTATTGTATATCTACACTTTATGTTGTCTTAATTTATGTTAAACTTCTCACAGCCCGTTTTAAACTTATTCTATTTTCAAACTTGGTAAAGTTCATATTAATAGAATTTCAAAGGTTGCCATAGTGACCAGAATTCTTTTTATTTGTTTTTTGTATCAGAACTCCGCCTGATGATGGTTATTAACCGAAAGTGCTAGCAGAACTTAGATTAATAAATCTTTATTCTACTGCAATTAGTGCTGTTTTATGTTCTTTCATAAGTATATTGGTTAAGCAGTATTTTAGACTCTTTAAAAAAGTTTAATCCAAGAAATGTTAACAAAAAGACGGGGGCAGCCCCCATCTGTTCAGCTTCCCTAAGTTACATAAAACTCCGGTTATAGCAAGACCAATTATAAAAAAATTTCAATCACCCTGCTACCTAAGAAACTAGCTGCATGGTGTATGGATCACCTGAAAGGTTATGAGTACAGTCTCCGCTCTACCCATGAGTTCTTAGACACTCTCGGTATTGTAGGTCCCCTCCCCCAAGAAGTGATGTCTGTTTTTGATTATGAGTCTCTCTATCCCACGATAAAGATAGAACCCACCTGTCTCGAGCTATACAGATTTATGTTAAAACATTTACCTTCCAAGTCTTGTAATGAAATAGTCAGGAACATTTGCCACCTGTTATGTCACGAGTCATACTTCACCTTCCGAGGGAAGTTCTATATACAGAGGGGGGTTCCGATCGGTAGCCCGATAGCAGGAGTTCTAGCAGAACTCATTCTAAGAAAAAAGGAAGAAGAGACGCTACCACTGCTACTTCCGAAAATCAAGCTATACAGACGCTACATAGATGTTGTGTTCGTCTCCCACGAAAGCACAGTGGGAGACAGGTTAATTGAAGATCTCTTCACGGACCCTGCTTTAGGGATCAAATTAAAGCTGGAAAGGAAAAATAATATATCTATAAATTATTTGGACATTAAGATTACGATTATGGGAGGGGAATACCGCACGGAAGTCTTTAGGAAACCAATGTACACACCGTTTCTGATCCCCAATTGGTCACAGGACCCGTGGCCATATAAAATTGCCTCATTCAGATCCCTCTTAGGAAGGCTAAATATCCACTGCAGCACATTCGGAGCTAAAATGAAGAAACTAAACTGGATTATACGGGAAGCAGAGCAGCATGGTTAAAACAGTGGTGTAGTCTGGAAGCTCTACATGAGGATGAGCAGGAATAGAAGGAAGCAAAGTCCAAGAGAAACGTGTTACAGGAGGATGGAAGTAGCAAGACCAATTCTTAAGCTCCGTAAGCTAATCGAGAAGAAAGCAAACTGCAATATTGCCTTTTCGAGAGGGAACACACTTTTTAATAGGATTAGGAATGACAAGGACCAATAACCCCCAGAGAGGAGAACGGCGGTCTATAAAATAGAACTTTTCAACCATGATACCATTCAAAGGAAGCAGTACATCGGGTACACATCGAGAAATTTGGGATCAGGATAAGTGAACACCAGCGGGATGTTAATAATGAAGCGGTGTCGATTGCCTTATCATGGAGAGCCTACCAATGTAGAGTAGATGTACTGTGGGAGGAGGCACAGGTTGTTAAGCCTGTCAGGGACATTAAGCAAGGGTTCATGGCAGAAACAATGACAATCTTCCATGAAAAATTGAAGAGAAAGGCAATCCTAAACGAAGACGACCCTAGTAGGTTGAATTGTGCGTGGAGGTGGTGTCATTCTAATAGAAACTGAACAGAACATGCGCTGTCTACACAGTCACCGATTTTCTGTTAATATTAAAGAATACTTACAACTTTTTCTGACATTTAATATTTACCATTATATCTGTAATTATTATTTGTATCTCTCAAACTGTATTAGATTTATTGTTGTTAACATTTCTCGGATTAATTCCTTTTTTAGTATTTACGATGTAGTAGGATGAAATATTGTGCAAAAGTACAATGTAATAACCTGTAATTAGTTTTGCCTCTCAAACTGTATTAATTTGATTTATTTTATTTGTGTTAACATTTCTTGGATTAATCCTTTTTGGTATTTACGATATAGTAGGACGAAATATCGTACATAAGTACAATGTATTAACTTCTAATTGGAAACATGTTGAGAGGCTTAAGAAACTTGTAAACGGAATAACAATATGGTGTTTATATAACATCGAACTGTAACATCTGGTAAACAACCCCGTTTAAATGTCAATGCGAGCACTTTAAACTGGATGTTTATTTACGAAACTTCCCAGCAGGGACAGCCTGCATCCAATTCTGGTTAGAACTTTAGTCGCTCACTTGAGATTACCGGCTGAGGAGGGCCATAATAGGCTGAAAACGTTTCTTGAAAGTGATTATATTATTAGTATATGTAGTGCATATTATATATATCTAATAATAGTATTATTAGTATATGTAGAATATATATTATATATATCTAATAATAAAATAGTGTATTTATCCTACTTCAAGTGCTGGTGTGATTTTTTGTAATGAACTTAATATCAACTGTGTCTTTCAAACACAATGATTAAAAACAAATAAGTTGGCACTTTATAACACTCATACAGAGATTTAATTTGAGGAATGTTTGCAAAGTTGCAGGTTAGAATGAATGCAATACTATTAATTATAACTAAGCCGAATGGTTAGCGACTCTGCAAATTCCAGAGTTCTACCTGAGCTCTGGTCTTTTCCCTAAGTTCTAACTTGAAGATAATTAAACTCAAACAGTCTAACAATAACTAACGTTTGATCGACGAAACGAAATCGGAACTTACAACTAAAAGTACCGATTAAGTGTTAGATTAAAAACGACAAAAAAAAAAATAAAAATAAATCGATGTTAGAACTTATACTAATAAATTGAATAAATCTCAAACAAGTTAGATAATAAGAAAATATAAATTTATTATACTCAAAAACACTTTCAAAAGTGTTAACAAATGCTTTATTGAAACTATAATAAAGCAACAAACAAGTAATCAACAAACTTGTTTAATCTAACTCAAATATCCAAAATCCACAAAGGAATAAACCTTAAATACTACTTAA